>VDFB02171813.1:0-23838 GCA_007258455.2 Sequoia sempervirens
GGAATTCTCCCTTTTTTCTTGTACTTCCAACAGTTAGGCAAGCCACACCTCTATGGCTTCATTTTGTTCTATCTCAAGAGATTTCAACAACTGTATTGACAGAATCTCCATGGAGATAGGTAACAGCGCCTCTTTCCTGTATACCAACTCATAAGGCGAAGTCTTAAGGACTTGCTTAGGAGTTATGTGGTTTTCCCAGAGCGTTGTTCGAAGGTTTTTATGCCATTCTCTCTAGTGTGACGAGCCAATCCTTTTAAGGAGTCGAACTAAGCTCTTGTTCGTTGACTCCGCTAGACCATTTCCCTGTGGGTAATAGTTTGATGATGTTTTAAGGAATATGTCATTCTTTAATGCAAAGTGACATACCTTTGCACCTAAGAAAGCTCTGGCATTAGCTGAAATGATAGTTTTTGGAGGGCCGAACCTTGTCACCAGTTCCTCAAGAAAATCTACAATCTTTGTTTTTGTTGTGCTTTTAAGGGGAATAACCTCTGTCCACCTTGTGAAGTAGTCCATGGAAGTCAAAATCCACTTGTTTCTGGTGCTAGGAACTGAGTTGATCATTCTGATGAAGTCCAGGCCCCATTGTGCAAACGGTTCATCCGCCACTATGGGTTTCACGGGCATTGCAGAATTCTTCCTTCTGTCAGCGAAGAACTGGCATTTTTTGCAAGCCTTCACCAAAGAGTGGGAGTCATTATAGAGTGTAGGCCAATAATAGCCAGCACGCATGATTTTAATGGTGGTGGTTTTGGCAGAGAAATGTCCACCCGCAGCGCTATTGTGGAATGCGTCAAAGATCCTCTTCGCTTGCTCTGAAGTGACACATCGTAGGAGAACACCATTGAAATTCCTTTTAAAAAGGACTCCTATTAGCGTATATCCACAATTTTGTAGTGGTAATACCTCCTTTTTGGGGATGAGAGACCTAGCGGATACTTTCTGATTTGCATGAACCTCATTCTATTAGTCAACCAACCAGCTTCAGATTCCAATTCATTTATCAAGATGAGTTATGGCTGCTCCTCTGTGACAGGTACCTCCTCGTTTTGTGTCATGTACTCACACAGTCCTCTTACTTTAATAGTCTTAGTAGGCTTGACTTCAATTTCATATTCAAGGATCTTAGTGATCCAATTAGCCCTTTTCTCTATGATCTCTCCTTTCATGATATATCCATGCACACTGGAATGTGCGACATACACTATTACCTTGTTGTAGAAAATTAGATGGGAGAACTTTTTAAGTCCCTTTACTATTGCAAAGGCCTATCTTTTGACAAAATTATAATTCACCTCATATTCCTTTAAGGTCCGGGAGCAGAACGCCACTAGATGTTCCCCTTTTTCTTCATCATCCTTTTGGGTTAGGACAGTAGCAATATTGGACTTGCTACCGAAAGCATACATTATAAAATCCTTGGATTGATCCAGATTAACCAACACCGGAGCTGTGGAAATAGCTTCCTTGACCTTTTCAAAAGCTTCCTGAGCTTCGGTTGTCCACTTGAATGTTTGGTCTTTCTTCAGCATTAGGGTGATCAGCCTAGTCATTCCCGCGAAATCAGAAATAAACTTTCTGACAAAATTTACTTTGCCCAAGAAATACTGAACACATTTCTTATTTACTAGAAGGGAAAGTTCTTTGATAGCTTTTACTCATTCGGAGTCGATTGAAACACCTTCTCTAGACACAACATGCCCCAACAGCTTACCCTGCGGTACTCTGAATACACATTTGTTTGGGTTTAGGGAAACTCCAAACTCCTGGCACTTTTAAAAAACTAATTCTAAATAATCAAAATGATCATCCTTAGATTTAGAGAACACAGTAAGGTCATCTAAATAAATTAGAATAAACTTATTGATTACTTCGTTGAATGCGATGTCCATCACCCACTGGAATGTTGCGCCTGCATTGGATAAACCAAAAGGAATTTTAGAATATGCAAATGTTCCCCACTTTGTGGTGAATGTAGTCTTGTGTTGATCCTCTTCTTTAACTTGTATTTGATTATAGTCGAAGAAGCAATCCAGCAGAGAAAACATTTCCAATCCTGCGACTGTTTGTAGGATTGACTCCATAGAAGGAAATGGATAGTGGTCTTTTAGAGATGCTCTCTTTAGGTCTCAGAAGTCCACACACAAGTGGATATCTCCATTCTTCTTTTGGACTAGGACTAGATTCGATACCCAAGTACTATGTTTGATTGGAAAGACAATGTGTGACTCAATGAGCTTAGTTAGCTCTTGTGCCATTAAGGCTTCAATTTTAGGGTTGACGGGCCTCAGTTTCTATCAGACTGGTTTTGCACCTTCTGTTAGCTCAATAATGTGTTGAATGATGTGAGGACCATATCCCTCTAGGTCATCATAGGACTAGGCCACTACTCCATATTTCTCACAGAAACTGATGAGCCTTTCCTTATCATGGTGCGGGACATTTTTTCTTACTCGGAGACTCCTACCATCAGAGACCCAAAGGTTCACATAATCACTTTTATCTGCCATGAACTTCCACTTATCATTTCGAGGATCATCATGATCAAAAAAGTTTTCAAGAGTAACCAATCCTTTTGGAAGTTTATTAGATTTGAGTTGCATAATTTCTCCTTCATAAGCCTTGGCGATTTTTGGTTGAAGTTGATCGGTGATCTCCCCTGAGTGCTGGATAAATGAGGTGATGTGTTCATCACTTTCAAAAACCTACCAACTCTAATCATTGTCGGGGATCGCCGGTCGGACTAGTACTCGTACTGAATGTTCGTTGTGAAGTAGGTTAGAGACAGGATCAAATTGAGCACCAATCACAGCCATGTGATTTGCATCGCTATTTCATCTTCGAGGAACCGTCTGGATGTTGAAAGCTTCAAAACCATCAATCAGATCCCAGACTCGATGCCGATAGGATCTCATGCAGACATTCTTCACTACAGAAATTCCTCAAACTTGGTTAACGACCACTTCAGAATCTCCAAACACAATTAATTACTTAATTCCTATTCGTTCCACAAGGCTTAGGCCTTGTACTAACCCTTCATATTCAACCTCATTGTTTGAATAGGCAAAATGCAAGCGGAAAGACCTCAACCATTTTTTATTTTGTAGGATATTAGATATATACCGCCTCCAAAGACCTACTTTGCTTCTTGCTCACAAAGTAATGTAAAGGTCCATAGCTCATTTTCTTGGCTAAGCTTAGATTCTTTGGCTTAATTCTTAAAACAACACTGACCTTCATCATAAATTAGATACATGCCCAACTCAGAAGCATGATAATTTCCGAAAGGATCATTATTTATGTGTTCACTAACAGCATCTTCTTTGTATCATTTCTATCTCTTACCATCTTCTCTAGCAATTCAACACAATACATTTCTTTCTTGGTGATAGAGGTATGCGCGGCTTCAAAATTGATCAAGGCTTCATCTGCCACATGTTCAAAATGTAGAGCCTCTAATTCTATCTTCATTTTTGTGATGTGTTTGGTCGTAAGTATCATATGTGACCAATCCAAGGACAAGTATCCGCCCACCTTTGAAGTAAATTCTTAGGATAGACAGAGACCAAACATAGGAGGAACATCTATGATCACTGTGTCCTGCGGGACCGTGATGCTAGGGCAAGCAAATAGATTTAAAGGAAGCACTTTGATGACACCTACAGTCTCAACTTTATTCCCATCAAGCTGCATTACCCCTCTTTTCATAGGTTCATAGCTGAGTCTCAAAGCTTCGGCTATCTACTTAGGCATAACCATGGTACTAGCGCCAGAATCAATCATAGCGTTGTGTAATAACTTCTCTCCTATAATGAGAGTTAAGAAGAAGGGTTGAGGTTTCAACCTACTTCTATCCTCGGAAAGAGATTCCTTTGTATTGTTTGCAAGGACTTTAGCTGGCGGTATTTGATAAACCTCCTCTGTTCTAAAAAAATGGCCTTGTTGGTGTTGGGTTGACCTCTTCTTGAAGCACCTTCTGTAATAGTGTCTTTTGTTCTGGGATGGCCAGAATGTCCCATAGAGACACATTAGTGGATGATTTCTTCAATTTCTCTACCACATTAAAAGGTGACAAAACTGTAGGATTTATGCCTTCGGTTCTCTTAATAATAATTTCTTCCATGGTTGAGGAGGTGAAGGGACTCAAGCAAAGCATTGGGAATCTGATCAAAACGCCTTTGGGTTGCGTGTGATCATTCAGATGTAAAACAACCTGACTCACCGTGAATCTCTCCTCTTGAGCTTGTGTTATAACTTACTACACTTGCAATGTTTTGATATGAATGCTGTGATCAATACACATTTGTTTGGGTTTAGGGAAACTCAACTCCTCGCACTTTTAAAAACTAATTCTAAATAATCAAAATGATCATCCTTAGATTTAGAGAACATAGTAAGGTCATCTAAATAAATTAGAATAAACTTATTGATTAGTTCACTGAATGCGATGTCCATTGCCCGCTAGAATGTTGCCCCTGCATTGGATAAACCAAAAGGCATTTTAGAATATGCAAATGTTCCCCACTTTGTGGTGAACGTAGTTTTGTGTTGATCCTCTTCTTTAACTCGTATCTGATTGTAGCCGGAGAAGCCATCCAGTAGAGAAAACATTTCTGATCCTGCGACCGTTTGTAGGATTGACTCCATAGAAGGCAATGGATAGTGGTATTTTAGAGATGCTCTATTTAGATCTCAGAAGTCCACACACAAGCAGATATCTCCATTCTTCTTTTGGACTGGGACTAGATTTGATATGCAAGTACTATGTTTGATTAGGAAGACAATGTGTGACTCAATGAGCTTATTTAGCTCTTGTGCCATTAAGGCTTCAATTTTAGGGTTGACGGGCCTTAGTTTTTGTCAGACTGGTTTTGCACTTCTGTTAGCTCAATAGTGTGTTGAACGATGTGAGGATCATATCCCTCCACGTCATCATAGGACTAGGCCACTACTCCATATTTCTCACAGAAACTGATGAGCCTTTTCTTATCATGGTGCGGGACATTTTTTCTGACTCGGAGACTCCTACCATCAGAGACCCAAAGGTTCACATAATCACTTTTATCTACCACAAACTTCCGCTTATCATTTCAAGCATCATCACAATCAAAAAAGTTTTCAAGAGTAACCAATCCTTTTGGAAGTTTATTAGATTTGAGCTGCATAATTTATCCTTCATAAGCCTCAACAATATTTAGTTGAAGTTGATCAGCAAATTCCCCTAACTGCTAGATGAATGAGGAGATGTGTTCATCACTTTCAAAAACCTACCAACTCTAATCATTGCTCAGATGGTCAGTCTACCAGTACTCAGACCTAATGCTCATTGCGAAGTAGGTTAGAGACAGATCAAACTGAAAATTAATCACGCCCATGTGATTTGGTACTTATTTCACCTCGAGGGAATGGTTTGATGTTGAAAGATTCAAAACCATCAATCGTGTCCCAAACTCAAGGTCATAGGATCTCATGTGGACATTCTTCACTACAAATTCCTCAAACTTGGTTAACGACCACTTCAGAATCTCCAAACACAATTAATTACTTAATTCCTATTCGTTCCACAAGGCTTAGGCCTTGTACTAACCCTTCATATTCAACCTCATTGTTTGAATAGGCAAAATGCAAGCGGAAAGACCTCAACCATTTTTTATTTTGTAGGGATATTAGATATACCCCTGCTCTAGCACCTACTTTGCTTCTTGCTCTGTCAAAGTACAGTGTCCATAGCTCATTTTCTTGGCTAAGCTCAGATTCTTTGGCGACCCTCAGAAACACCTAATCTTCATCATAAATTACATGCGTGCCCAATCCTGTAGCATGATAATTTTTGAAAGGATCATTATTTATGTGTTCACTCAACAGAGCATCTTCTTTATCATTTTGATCTCTGCTCATCTTCTCTTCCTCTAGCAATTCAACATAATACATTTCTTGCTTGGTGATAGAGGTATGCGCGGCTTCAAAATTGATCAAGGCTTCATCTGCCACATGTTCAGAATGTAGAGCCTTCAATTCTATCTTTATTTTTGCACTGTGTTTGGTCATAAGTATCAGATGTGACCAATCCAAGGACAAGTATCCACCCACCTTTGAAGTAAATTCTTAGGATAGACAAAGACCAAACATAGGAGGAACATCTATGATCACTGTGTCCTGCGGGACCGTGATGCTAGGGCAAGAAAATAGAGTTAAAGGAAGCACTTTGATGACACCTACGGTCTCAACTTTATTCCCATCAAGCTGCATTACCCCTCTTTTCATAGGTTCATAGTTGAGTCCCAAAGCTTTAGCTATCTACTTAGGCATAACCATGGTACTAGTGCCAGAATCAATCATAGCATTGTGTAATAACTTCTCTCCTATAATGAGAGTTAAGAAGAAGGGTTGAGGTTTCAACCTACTTCTTTCCTCGACATGAGATTCCTTTGTATTGTTTGCAAGGACTTTAGCTGGCGGTATTTGATAAACCTCCTCTGTTCTAGAAAATGGCCTTGTTGGTGTCGGGTTTACCTCTTCTTGAAGCGCCTTCTGTAATAGTGTCTTTTGTTCTAGGATGGCCAGAATGTCCCATAGAGACACATTAGCGGATGATTTCTTCAATTTCTCTACCACATTAAAAGGTGACAAAATTAGAGATTTATGCTCCTTGGTTCTTCCTATAATAATTTCCTTCCATGGTTGAGGAGGTGAAGGGACGGTTGAAGCACTGGGAATCTGATCAGAAACGCCTTTGGGTTGTAGGCTGTCCAGATGTGAAACAACTGACTCATTGGTGAATCTCCTCTTTGAGTGTGTGTTATAATCAGACTGCACTTGTAATGTTTTGGATATGAATGCGTCATTAGCAAACACTGTCTTTTCTTCCTCCATCCAGGAGAAGATCACATGATTAGGAGAAATATCGGATTCTTGTTCTAAAGACATTCCTTGCATTTGCATAGTAAGGACCGCACTCTCCATTTGTGGTGAGGCATATACATAACCTCTATTTTTCGTTGTTGTGCCTTGGCTATGTTGCTCCGCCACCTTTTGTTGTAGGTTGCCACGCAGACAGTTCCGAGGCATATGTGCATCGCTGCATGGGAAGCACCATGGATTGATATCATCAACAAGATTGTTCTACCCTGCCGTTAATTCCCTACTCGAACTTAGCGACGTGCTCGTCAGTGGAGTAGGCACCAACACCATTTGGTTTGCCGTCAGGGCTAGTGGATTAGTGCGAGGTGCACCTTGATATTGATTTTGCTGATAAGAAGACTGCCCACCTTGATAGTTTTGATATGCAGGCCTCAGAGGCGTTGCTTGGTTCCACTTAAGAGTGGTTATTCATTTTCCATGGTTCACAACATCTCTTTAAGGTCACTCATCTTATCTTTGGAAGAACCTGATGTAGAAGCCACATTTTCAGGGGCGGCCGCATATGTGTACATTGACTAGGCAGTTGCAGGCACACTAGTTGATGCAACCTCTTGCACAGGGATCGATATTTCAGGAAATATCAGCATAATAGGTCGAGGAGGAAATTTTCCACAATCTATCAAATTATTCTTGACTTTGATAGCAGTACCATAAGCATCTGGCAGAGTAGCTCCTCCCAAAGACTTGATCATCACGAAAAGGTTAGAATTGATGGACTTCAGATAAAATATAAATGCCAACTTGGGAGTCGGGCATATGGTAACAAAGATCCTCTACCAATTTGTGTGGAATTGGGCATTAAAGTCTGTCAGAGCCTCCTGGGGGGCTTGTTTTATGACAAAAATTTGATAATACAATGAAGAATGATCTTCGTCATTCAAGAACCTCTCATAGAATAGATCCCCGAATTCATCCCAGGTGCGAATTGAATTAGGAGTCAGTGTTTGGTACCAATCTAGAGCCTTGCCTTTAAAAGACACAGCGAGGAGCTTTAGGGCTACATTCTGCACTGTAATACCGTGTACCAGACATACGTCTGCCACATCCTATAAATGTTATGTGGGTGTTCTTGAGTTGTCTCCAGTAAACTTTAGTATAGCTTTCATGGCTGAAACCGGGATAGTGCCCCAGACAGTGGGCAGTACCAGGGCTACCAGGGGACTTCCGACTTCCCATGCTATGTAGTTTCTGTTGGCGGCTAGCAACATGGTGAGAGGAAAGGGTGGTAGGAATGGAACGGTACCAAATGATTTGTGACCTGGACTGTCCCTAGTGGAGGTACTAGTAAACTGGGATAGCCTGCGGTTTGGGATCTAGTTATAGGCCGATGGCTCATACACCCTTCTAAAATACAATTTCATTAAGCTCAGTCCCACCAGGCATGCCAGAAAAGAACAAACTGCTGACACCAAAATTTGACAAGATAACAGAGTCTTATGGGAAATTCAGTTTAAGGGGGACCTTTTGCGCTAAACTAAGTAACCTCCAGATTTTTAGAGAAGTCAGCTTCTTCTATAATGGGGTTTGGAAAGGGAAAAGGAAGTGGATATAATAAAGCAAAGTCTAACCTAAGGCAATGCACCAAGATTTAATGATGGGCACGATAAATCATAGATTTAAGGGCTTGAATGGTGTTGTTGTGTTCAAAAACATCAGAGACTTGAGATTATAGCATAGACAATTCATTTATTGACATAGAATAACGTTGCATACATTCTCACTACCAAGAAGATTCATTAGACATGATCTAGGTAAGCAAACTTGCATCCAACATATATAGAAGTTCTCAAATGAAGTGTCAAGACAACATAAAGCACAGTTCACAGTTTGATCAAATAGCATGAAAAACATAAAGGCCAAAAATTGGCACAGTCTGAGAGTTTTGAAATTAAATAAAATAGTAATAAAGGCCTGGTGTCTTTTTACTAAAAACCAGTGAGTTTTTCCAAGTTTCAAACCCTTTCTCATCAACAGAGAAAGTATATATAGCAGGAAAACCTCCCACCACTTTGGAGAGCAGTAATAGAAAAGATCTCGCAATCCCCTGCAATGATGCCATAAAAAGAATATTCCACAAAGCCATTGCAAAAGAAATAATCAAGAACCGAGCATCCAGTCAATCCAGGCTCAAGTGAGTCTTCTGTAATGATGGCGGTGGTCCCAGCTAGGCCCGATTAGAAAAGTGCCATCCCTTGCTGCGAATGATTATGACAAGGAGCAACTAATAGCATTATTTGGTTCATCCAGTTTTTCACCCGCATAACAAATCCGATGTTTAGGCACATGGCAGCCTTTCACTACCCACATGAACCTTTCTCCCATCATTGTAGAGGATTTTCAAAAATGCAACACGTGTCGAATGGGCCGAGTAACTTATCACAATGGAGGGAATGTTTATCAGCCGGGTGCAAAAGACGTGTGGCAGCATTTTCTTGCCCATATTTGTGATTTCATCTTTGCGCTGAAAGATTTACGAACATTCGACATGTAGCAAGCGCATACGGCAGTTAGCAACCATGGGGCCCGCCAGCACCTTTTAGGAATGAGGGCTTTATGGCAGCATTTTGCAGCTTGATGAGGCCTCAAGGAAACAAGAAACAAAAGCATCCCGCAGCCGCGACACATGGAAGCATAGCAAAGTTTTCCAGGATCCGAAGGGAATACCGATACTCGAAGTTGTGAAGAGTAGACACGTGGAGTGGTAGATCAAAACTTTGATAAAAAGGCCGAGCAGACTTGGCGATGCATAGGTTGGCGCATAGAAAAATAAACCCGAAGGGAGTTGGTTAAATATTTATTAATAGTATTAATGAATAAAAATCCAAAGTAAAATTGAAATTATTTTAAATTTTGTGCCAAGAACGACTCATTCGCCACCCATGGCGAATGGGTCCCACTCAAGGCATGCAAGTGGGTGTCGGTAATTAAGTTGTTTTTAATGTTGTTAGTTAGGTTTGTATTCAAAAAAACACTTAATCAATGCCTATAAGTGCATAAAGGGGCCAAATAAATCATAAATAAGGTGTAATTAGTGATGACAAGCCTAGAAAAGCATGAAATCTTGTTACAAGACTTTACAACACTTTAGAATAGGACTTTACAAGGGATAAAAAGGGAATATTTGGATGAATTATAATAAGAAGAGTCTAGAAATTTGTTACAACACTTCACAACACCTTCACAAGACATCATAAAGTTTTAATAATTTGAATATTCTAGGTCTAATATATGAATGCATAAACTACATTACAACATTAAATCTAGGTGAAATCAAGCCAAATAAGCACAAGGAGGGACAAGACAAGGAAAAGTAAAACGGTTACTTTTTTCGTGTCCATAGTTAGCCCCCACTTTAGTGAGAGGGTGAACTTGCTTCAAACTCACACTAAAGTAGATAAATCCATCTCAAAAGGGGTCTGAATGTACTAATGCTTGATAAGGTGAGACAACAATGATCAAGAGGAATGATCAAGCCCCTAGGATAAAGATCTCATGGAAAATCAATCATAAGCACAAAGGAACACATGTGAAAGTGATGAAGAATGAAGGTAAAGAAAGTTTCGGTTATCTGTCCAACTTGTTGTGGATTAGATCTCGGTTGTTTGTTTGGAATAAGAAATGTGTACTCACTCTGGGGCGATGGAACTCATGGTTGTCCACCAAGTGAGAAAGCCTAAGTATACTCACTCTAGGGCCACAAAACTTCTAGTTGCCCACGGGGTGAGAAATCCCAAGAATACTCACTCTAGGGCCACAGAACTTCTAGTTGTTTGCAGGGTGAGAAATCCCAAAAGGTGGCTATGGGGAAAGTTGTGTCTCAGAATGGGCTTCCTGCTTGACCATACTAAAGTTATACCTCCTGATAACTTTAATAAGGTGCCACAAAATATAATTTTGATTTGTTCTTCATGAGACAAACAAAGATTTGTATGCTTAGTACTCATGAACAAATACAATTGTACCACAAGAATGTAGTTGTGTTATTCAAGGTGGCCATGTAAATGAAAAATAAAATATGCAAAAGAAATGTTCAAATGAGTCTTTCTATGTTCATGTGAGGTCTTAACTTAGGGAACATTGTGTCTAATGTCTCCAAGAGAGGACCAATCAAAGAATATAATATTCACAACTTAGGAGATGCAGTGTGTCACATCAGGCCACTAAGAGGAATGTACTATGCTAGGATAGGTCATGATTATGAAGGACATCACACCCAATTCTATCCACAAAGTGACAAACACATTGTATAAAATAACAAGGCTACACTAAGAACCAAGAAAAAGAAAAATTCAAATGAATAATGCCAATGTATGCCACCACTTTAAAGGAATTTCTACACACCGTTCTGTGAGAAACTGCTTTAATCTAGCGAAGGAAAAATGCAAATAGAAACAAGACATGAGATCCAACTTGGAAAGCCCCTATGCCAAGTCATATTTTTCCAAGTAAGGTTGTGTCATGCAAAGAAAAGGAACAAAAGAAAGAGGGGTTGCCCCCAAAAGGAACACACTAAACACATAAGGGATCTATGGATTTGGGGTTAGTATGTTTATTGCTGCAATGTTTTTATGAAAGAGTTTGGAACTATCATCATTCCCCAAATACATAGAACTGGAAGAATGACACAAAGAGAGCGAAAACAAAAGAAAAAGAAATATCTAGTTTGGGTCAACATGGAAGAGACATTGTGGTCTCAACACTTTGAATCATGCCCAAAAGGAGAAACACAAACAAAAAGAAAAAGGTAAAGGTAAAGGTAAAGGTAAAGGTAAAGGTGAAGAAAAGGAAAAGATTTTGGGTTAACATGAAGGAGATATTTTGGTCTCAATGCCTTGCATCATCCCCAAAAGGAAAACACAAGAAAAAATACAAAGTAAAAAGGAAAATGGATTGATTGGGTCAACATGGAAGAGACATAGGGTGTCTTGAAACTTTACATCATCCCCAAAAGGAAAACACAAAACAAAGCGAAAAGGAAAAAGAAATGTACGACATATAGAAGAATAGAGGAAGGGCACAAAGAGAGGGAGAACATCAAACACACATCACAAGGGATCGCATTACACACATGCAATCATAGCAAGAAAAAGTAAAATGAAAGTGCAAAAAGGCTAGTAATGCAAATGCAAGTCACACATCAAACGAGTCATCCACCCCCCAATGTCAATCGGGATAAGCGAAAGGTGAATAACGTAGCTAGGGGACAAGGACAAATGCATTATGAGGACAAGGCTAACAACTACTTTCCCCCACTGAGTGTAGGGTGAGAGTGAGCCAAGGTAGGTGATGGGAAACGACATGCAATAGTGAGAATGGAATATTCTTCAACTAGTGCATGTTAAGGAGGGGGAAGTGTACTATGGGATTATGGGATAATAGTCAGTGTCATCGAAGTGATACTTATTCAGTATTCCCTTCAATGTCTAACACTCATCGTTGCGATGTCCAACAACACGGTGGTATTTTCAATATCATACGTTTGAATCTTTAGGATGTATCACCAACATATTTGAAGGTGGTAATAGTATAAGACCTATGTTTAAAATAATTTGTATTTTCCTTTCACATTCAGGTGGTGGATGGAGAAGAAACATTAGTTTTTTCAATTTGTAAGGTCATTTTCTCTTACTAGATTCACCTTTTTCGTGGATTGAAGGAGGGAGAGGACCCATGGGGATCCTAGCATCCTTATCATTTGTATTAGTGAAGGGTTGTTCATGGGGAAGAAGGATGTTCAAATCAAGGGGATAATAACAAATCACCATGCCATCAGGATGAAGCCCTTGATGCACTCTAGAAGGCTTATGGTCATGAGGGGGATCATGATAGCCAATCCCTTGTGTTTTTTCATCAGTTGTTACTTGTTCAAAAAGTTGATGTATTTCATGTTCAATTGTTATGTCACATCCTTGTTTGCTTAAAATTGTAAAACCTTTGCCATAAGTTTCCTCAAGGTTGATGGGTGTGTTTGTAACTTTGGTAGCATAGAATGGTTGATGAACTACTTGGTTAGAGGAAATAGGTCTACCTTTTGGAGGGAACTTAGGTCCTTCATTTGTCTCAGGATGTAAATATTTGAATGTATCAAGAGGTGAGATAGTAGGAAGGTCTTGTGACTTCATGGATGGGTAAAAGCTTTCATTGGCTTCAAGGTTGTTAAGGCATTCATTTAAGAACTTATGCATCCTATCATCATCTTCTCCAATGATTTCAACATCATGAGGAGGAAAATCATGAGTTGAAAGAGCATGAGGAAGCTCAAGGTCATTAGAATCACAGCCAAAGGTATAGTTTGACATGTGTCCACTAAATATTTTAATGATGTCCAAACCTTATTAAAGAAAAAGGCCATGATGAAAATGAGTGAAAGTAAACTAATATGAAAGAAAGAGAATAAAATAGAGAATCTAAAAAGTACGACAAAAGGTAATAGCAGAAAACTATAATACAGAAAATGTCTAGAAAATGCCAGAAAATGCAATGCAGAATTTGCAACTGGACTAATTCACCCAAGCTGGTGAATGAGTCCAGGGGTGAATTTTTTTTGTGATTTTTCAAAAAAATTAAAGTGATTTTGATGCTTTTCATATGCCAAACTAGGATGCAGGTGCAAAATTTTAGTTTTTGGAATGTTTTGAAATGCCATTGAAATGAAATATATATGAGATATTCACTAATGCAATTTTATAAACCCTAGGATGCAAAACAATGCAAAACCTAATGCAATGTTGATGAAATCTGTTTCTAGGATGCAAATGCACTAAAAATCATAAGTAAGAAATTTTCTAAAATCGGGTTCACCAAAATGGAAATAAAGATTTTGGTTACCTAATGCTATATGCTCCTTCTAGGGTTTTTCACCTAAAACAAGATAAGATCAGGGCCAAAATGCAATTTTTACACTCAAAGAGGGATGTGATATAAATGTAATATGCCTAAATGAAGTAAACTACATGTAAATAACTGAAAAATACTATTGATTATGTATGCAAAACTAAGAAATATGAAGTGTTTGAAAACATAGTGTTGTATGCAAACATGAATTAGAAACATGCACAAATGAAAACGGAATTGAATGAGACTAAACAGAGTGCACTTAGAGATGGATTGATGATGCTGGAAGGTTCTGGAATCTGACAGAAATCACTATTGATGACCAGTGGGACTCATTCACCACTGATGGTGAATCAGTCCTGCTTCTGGTAAATTGTCCTGAAACTAGTTTCTAATTGTCAAGAACTAAATTATGATGAAATCACCTTTTCCATCCTGAAATTGGGACTCATTCACCATTGATGGAGAATCAATCCTCCTCCAAAAATCTACAAATTCAGGGGTCAACTTTGTGGGTCTAGATTGCACTTGTCTTCTTGTCGGGTTGACAAAATAAAATCTGCAGAAATGGACTGAATGTTGTCTCCAAGATTGAATTAGGGTTTGTTTGAATTGAATATATTTTCTGACTTGTTTACCACTTTTCAACACCTATTTCTTTGAAAAATATTCCTACAAGACCTACAAACACACATGCAAAGAAGGGGAAAATGGTTAAGGGTTAGAGTATAGGGATTTTCCTTGGTCAAATCCCACTCTAGTAATCAAACCCTTGATAAATAATTGAAATGAAAACAATAAAGGAATGATGAATAAACAACATGCAAGTGTCCTAAACTCACCAAACCCTTGTTGCTAAAGTCTGAAGATATGTCAATGGCTGCTCCAAGATGCTTGATAATTGCTTCATCAAATGATGTTATGACACTTGAATGCTTAGAGAAATGAAATGCATGAATACTTGAATGAATGGGTGAATGGGGGTTAGAATGGATGGAAAAACAATTATTTATACACACTTATGCCCTAATTTCTTGAAAATACATCACAGGTCGACATAAGGTCTTAATGAATAAAAATCCAAAGGAAATTTGAAATTATTTTGAATTTTGTGCCAATAGGGACTCATTTGCCACCCATGGTGAATGGGTCCCACTCAAGGCATGCAAGTGGGTGTTGGGAATTAAGTTGTTTTTAATGTTATTTATTGGGTTTTTATTCAAAAACACACTTAATTAAGGCCTATACGTACATAAAGGGGCCAAATAAAGCATAAGAAAGGTGTAATTAGTGATGAGAATCCTAGAAAAGCATGAAATCTTGTTACAAGACTTTACAACACTTTAGAATAGGACTTGATAAGGGATAAAAAGGGAATATTTGGATGAATTATAATAAGAAGAGTCTAGAAATGTGTAGAAATGTGTTACAACACTTCACAACACCTTCACAAGACATCATAAAGTCTTAATAATTTAAATATTCTAGGTCTAATGTGAATGCATAAATTACATTACAACATTAAATCTAGGTGAAATCAAGCCAAATAAGCACAAGGAGGGACAAGACAAGAAAAAGTAAAATGGTTACTTTTTCCATGTCCACACGGCCTCCATCCACCTTATGAAGTAGGAAGTCGTTGTGAGGATCCACTTGTGTCCGCTGTTGGAAATAGGATTTATTGTTCTAATAAAATCCAAACCCCATTGAGCAAAGGGTTCCTCAGTTACAATTGGGCTCAGGGGAAAAGCGGTATTCTTTCTTTTGCCAACAAAAATTGGCATTGGGTACACTTTTGCACCAGATGGTGTGCTTCAAAAAAAATAGAGGGCCAATAATATCCAACTCACATTATCTTTAAAGAGCAGTAGTCTTGGTGGAGAAATGTCCACCCTCGAGACTATGATGGAATTCATTGATAACTCTTTCCACTTGTAACTTGTCTAAACATAAAAGCAATACATAATCATAATTTCCCTTGAATAATATACCCTCAATTAATACATACCTAGTTCCTTGCAATCAGTAGTATCACCTTTTATGGAATGGAAGGCTAGTTGGGTAGTACCCCTTTTGCATTTATTGTGTTCAATCAACCACCCAAGATTTGTCAAACTTGAATTGGTTTGAGTAGACCTAATCGGTCTCTTTTTTAGCTACAGGACTTGATTCCTATGTAATGTATTCACACAAACCTCTTTCTCAAACTAGCTTTGTTGTTATAATGTCCACATCATATTCTAGGATCTTGGTGATTGAATTTTCCCTCTTTTCTATTATCTCAACTTCTATGATATATTCTTGCACACTAGGATGTACCACGAGAATAGTGATCTTGTTGGTTGACACCAGGTGTCAGAACTTATTTAAGCTTTTAACAATGGAAAAAGATTTCTTTTCTACAAAATTATACCTGGCTTCATAACATTTAAGATTCCTTGAGTGGAATGTAATAGGATGCTCTCCACTATCTTCCTCACACTTTTGAGTGAGCATGGAAGCTATGCTATGTTGACCATTGTACACATAGAGCAGAAAGTCTTTGGAAAAATCAGGTTTGATCAATACTGGGGCTGCAGAGATGGCTACCTTTAGTTGCTCAAAAATTTCTTTTCCTTTGGGGTTCCATTTAAAAATAAGGTTTTGCTTCAGCATCAACATGATTGGTCTCACAATGCCTACAAAATCTGATATGAATCTACTAACAAAATTGATCTTCCCTAGAAAAGATTGTAGTCTCTTCTGGTTCACTGGCAGGGGTAATTCCATGATAGATATAACCCTTTTGGGGTCTATTGTTATTTCATCCTTAGTTACCACTAAGCCAAGTAACTTTCCTTGAGGTACTTCAAAAACACATTTCTTGGGATTCAAAGAAATCTTGAACTGTTGGCATTTCTGGAAAACCTTCTCTAGATGATCGAAGTGATCTTTTGATTTTGAAAAGACCATTAGGTCATCCAGATATATTAGGATAATCAGGTTGATCAATCCCTCAAAAGAAATATCCATTACTCATTGAAAATTTGCACCAACATTTGAAATTTTGAACAACATTTTTGAATATGCAAATGTTCCCCACTTAGTGGTAAACGTCATCTTATGTTGATTGACTTCCTTCACATATATTTGGTTATAGCCTAAGAAACCATCTAGCAATGAAAACATCTCTAATCTAGCCATAGTCTGTAGGATCTGCTCCATCAGCGGCAAGGGGTAATGATCTTTTAGCGAGGCTTTATTCAAATCTCAAAAATTGACACAAAGCCTAATATCTACATTTTTTTCAGACTAGTACCAAATTTGACACCCAAGTGGAATGTTTAATCAGATATATGATTCTTGAATTGACCAATTTGGTGAGTTCTTGTGCCATCAACGCCTTGATGTTCAGATTGACTAGCCTTTTCTTTTGTTAGATGGGTTTAGATCCTTCCACCAAGTCAATGGTATGCTGAATTATGCCTAGGTCATACCCTCTAAGATCATCATAGGTCCAGGAAATAACTCCATGATATTTGAAACATAGATCTTTCAGTCTTTTCTTGTCCTTGTGAGGAACTTATTTTCTGACTTTTAACTTTCTACCGCTTCCAACATCAAGCTCTTTGTAGTCCCTAGCGTCCACAGTGAACCTTTGCTTGTCATTTCTCACATCTTCACAATCAAAGAGATTCTCAAGGGAAATTAATCCTCGAGGAAGCTTGTTCCCTTTTAACTAGATGACCTACTTTTCAGGGAATTTTTCTCCCAGTGGTGAATAGTCAAAAAAATTTCCCCCTTTCTATATGAAGGTAGCAATCTAAATTTCATCATCAAAAACTTTCCATTTTTCATCATTTTCAGGAATTGAGGGTCAGACGATGACTTGTATCGATTCTGCTTGGTTGAATCAGAAATTGATTCAAATTGTGAACTGATAGAAGCCATTAGATCAACAACACTCTTAGAGATTGGGGAATAACTTGTATATTGAAGGCTTCAAAGCTCTTAATTAAGTCCCAAAACCAATGTCTGTACGACTTTATCCTTATGTTTTTTGCAGTCGCTTGCCCACAGAGCTAGCTCACCACTAACTTTGAATCTCTAAAATCTTGTACTCTCTTTATACCCATTCATTCTGCAAGGATCAGACCATGGACCAAGTTCTCATATTCAACATCATTGTTCGAGCATGAGAACTGAAAATGGTAAGCTTTGAGGGTCTCTGATCCTATCAAAGATACTACTCAGACACTCGCTCTAGAGCTAGCTTTACACTTGGTGCCATCAAAATACAGGGTCCATAGATGATTATCTCTTGGATCATCATATTCCTCCTGATCCTTTATTAATTTTGGAAAGACCTGATCATCATCAAAAATCACATAGGTGCCTAGCCCTATTCCATGAAAGTTGTCGAATGGATTGGAGTCAATGAATTGGTTGAGTAGCACTTCTTCAGGAGTCTAATCACTTGTATCTTCATATTCCAACATTTCCCCACAATATCTCTCCTACTGAGAGATGGAAGTATGAGTTTCTTTAAAGCATAGGACTGCATTATCCACAATGTGTTTAGGATGCAAAGATTCAGAAAAAAATATTCATCTTCACCCTGTGCTTGTTTCTCAATATTAGGTGGGACCAATCGAGCGCTAAGTATCTGCCAAGATTCATAGTGAAATCTCTTGAAAGACACATTCTAAAAACTAGGGGAATGTCTATCACTACTATTTCTTGTGTGATTTTTTGGCTTGGACATGAGAAGAGGGTTAGATATAGATCTTTTATCCGGTCAACGATCAGAACCTTCTTCCAATATAGTTGCATGATTCCTTTCTCAAGGGGTTCATACTTAAGTCTCATGGCATCGGCCACTTCTTTTGGCATGATATTTGTGCTATCCCCCGACTCAATCATATTATTATGCAAAATATTATCTCCCATAATAAGTGTTAAAAGGAAAGGTGTGGGCTTCTACTTGCTTACCTCTTTCTCTTTTGCATTGCCCACATCATTCACATGAGTTGTTGCTTTTGAAACTTGAGGAGTTGGCGTGGATCCTTTTTCTTTGCTTTGGCCACATGATGGAGTCACATCCATTTGCGGCATTTGTTGTTCTTTCTTTAATGCTTCCTGAAGCAATGTCTTTTGTTTGGGAATAAATATGACATCCCACAAAAATACATTGGCAGGTGCCTTATTCAATTGTTCCCCCATGTTAAGTGTTCCAACTGGTTGGGTCTTGGGCTTAAATGATGGTATTTCTCTTGTTTTTGGAAGAAAATGCTCTGCCGTGACTAGGCTCGGTGCCTTTCTCACCTCCTTCTATGGCAACGACAGACTATGTGGTTGCAGAATAAGTCAAATTTTGGGCAATGGAACCTGCTTTTCTTGTAGCGACGGTTGACGTGGCTAAGGTCATGCCAAAGCTTGTTGCACGTATTCTCTCATGAGCCTTCTTTTGGATCTCATGTTGTAATTTTACTATACTCATGGGGCACTAGTCATCAGAGCTTCATTCGTGAACATTGCATCTTCTTCTTCCATCCATGAAAATAGCTCTTGATTGGGTGTGTTATCCAACTCTTGCTCCAAGGACATTCCTTGCATTTGTGCTCTAAAACAAGCATTTTCCATTTTAGAAGACTCATATTCATCTACATTTGGGAGCACACCCTTGCTTCTTTGTTCTGCTATCTTCTATTGCATATTCCCCCTTGGACAATTTTGGGGCATATGGCTATCACTGCATGGGAAGCAACATACATTCTCATCTTCCACAAAATTATTTTGGCCTTGAATCAACTCTTTAATTGGGTTGTCTTTGACTGCTTGTAGTGGCATGGTGACTAGAACTATCTAGTTTGTAGACATCACCTGTTGACCTCCTCCTCTAGAGGATCCCTGGTATGGATTATGCTGATAAGATGGATTTCCCCCACCATAGGCTTGAATTGGTCTACTTTGGAGGTGTTGCTTGCTATCATTTGATAATGACCAACTCGTTAGAAAAAGTTTGCATGAGACTTTTCATGTCATTGATATCAGCTACGATTGAGGAAGAACCTGACCTGCTTGTTTGGGTGGTAGGATACACACATATATAATGTGGCACAACCGACGTCAATTATGAAGTAGGAACACTTGGAGTAGCTTCTTCCTAGAGACCACCAGATATTTCTATGAATACATGCATCAGAGGTCGTGGTGGAAGCTTCCCAGCATCAATTAAACTATTTTTTGAATACAAAGCCAGCTCATACGAGTCAGGAAAGATATCCCCTCCCATGGACATTATCATCACTACGATGTCTGAGTTGAGGGCCTTCAGATAGAACATGAATGCCATCGTGTCTTAGGGTTGAGCAATCATGGGGATCCTTTGCCAGGTCTTGTAAAACCTAGTGTTAAAATCATTCATGGCCTCTTGTGGAGCTCTCTTGATGGTAATTAGCTGTTGCAGCAACGAATAACGGTCTCCTTTCTTTGAGAAACATTCAAATAACCTTTATTTGAGTTGATCCCAGGAGATGATAGAGCCTGAGGCCAAAGAATGATACCAATCTTGGTCCTCTCCTTTGAAAGAGGCAGCTAACAACCTCAAGGTGATGTTCTCCTCGGCTATATTATGTACCCTACATACATCCACTATATCCTGAAGGTGTTCAAAAGGGGTTTTGAAGTCTTCTCCTAAGAATTTTGGAATAGCCTTGAGGGCATTAGTGGGTATGGTAGGCCATACATCTAGGGGTGTGGGTGGTCATAGCGGATTACCGCTATCCTAGGTTATGAAATTTCTAGGAGCAAAGGGAGGTACATTTGCCATAGAGAAAAGATTCCTATGAATCAGGTATATAGGTATTCTTACTTGGAAGGTTGAGCCTCTAAGTGGAGTAGATAAGGCTCTGGATATTGGGCCCTTACTTCTTACTCTATTGCTCCTTATAGGTGATATAGAACCTGTAAGTCTCCTTCTCCTAGGTTGCGAGGTAGGTAACTGAGAGTACTAGAAGTGGCCTCTTGAAGATGCTCTTTTTTGGACGAGCTAGGAATGAAACTTTTAGTTTCCTTCCTTAACCTAATTTAAGAAATAATTATGACTTTCAATCAGGCATTCAAAAAAATTCATGTCCCATCAAGTGTGCCAGAAAATGAACTGTTGATTATCAAAGCTTGTGCCTCTCTGACAGTCTTATGGAAAATTCAGTGAGTGGGGGGCCAATTTGTGCATCACTGAATACCTCTGAGATTTTTATAGAAATTTGGCTCTTCTTTGGGGTTTTGAGAAAAGGGTAGAAGGAAATGTAAATAGAAAACATAAAATGGTGATGTGCCAATGATTTTACAACATTTCAAACCCAATCATTCCTATGAGTGATATAATTAGACACAAAATGCTACAACCCTTCATTGTTGGAAAGAGAACGAACAACAAAGGCTAACAACAAGCACAGTGCAGACTTACAAATATTTTTGCAAGTAGTGTTCATTAAGGTCTGATCAAACATAAATATTTATAAGGGTGACAGAAAAATTGCATAAACTCTTCCTCCTAATACAGCATAATATAACAAAACAACCCTTCAGAAAAATAGAGAAGTCCAATGACATAATCCAGTTTTCACAAGTTATTAGTCTACTATACGAGCATACAGCATGGAAATTACCCACTTAAACTATTTGAATTGAGCTTGCAAGACATAGTGTTTCATTCAGAACGAAAGCATAAAGAAAGAAAGCTTGATAAAGGCCATACATGCACAGTCTCAAAGATTTCTCCTCAATATTTCATGCTTTAAATATCAAATGAACTTTAAAATAGAGGTCGGATGCCAGTTTGACAATAATTTAAGCTTTAAAAGATATAACATGCCATAGAAAAGTAGTTCTACAACTTTCACTTTTGAAAATAGTTCTATATCCTAAGAAAACTAAAGCAACTTTTCCTCAGCAAAGGAAACTAAAACTTGGAATCCAACCCTTTCATTTGTTACCACCCTTCCTTTATAGCTGCAAAAAGAGGAAATCATTACCACAACACAAAATTAATTACTGGTAGATGTTGGAATTTGATAGCACATTATCTAATCATATATATTTAGTTAGGTCACAACAATCTTTTCTCATCAATTCACAACCATCGCATTAATGTTTTTTAGATATTTAGCAAAGATAGAGGTCTATAAACAATCAAATCCTAGAAACCATCCTGGAAAAAGGTCCAATTGACCAATGAAATCACCCAAGGGTGCCAACTCGAAGCTTCCATCTCGAAAACAAATAAATTAAAAAGGCCAGCAAGCTCTGACAAGCTCCCAAAATATATCACTTCATAAGAAGCACAATCTGCCCATAGTGAAGAGATGACATGTCGATAGGGCAGAAACTTTCAAGCTCATGAATATAGCTCCTCGAGAAAATCTCTAATGATTTGACACGTATCCTGGCTCTCTCCCAAAATGAAGGTGAAAAATGAAAGTTGCATAGCCACCACGTGGCACATTGTGCACCTTTCTGATAACTCTACTTGAGCGCGGGCTCATCCGAAACTAAAAACATTGCACAAGCTGAAAATCAAAATGATTGAGGCAAAAATGCTTCACAAGACCAATGAGGAAGAAGTAAACTTTATCAAAAGAGTAAGGAGATGATCTGGAAAATATAAAGGTAAGTTACTCCTCAAGTGCTTTGACTACGATAAATAGGATACTTTACTTCTAAATTTCCCTATAGTAAAAAGGATAACTTTGAACAAGAAGGACATGGTAAAATGAAGAAACCCTACTATTCTAAAAGGAAGAGCTTTGGAAAGAAGAAAGGGAGCTTATACATTCAAGAAGAGAGTGACCCATCTAATGCTAGTGATAGTTTAGATGATGAGCAAGATTGTGCTTTTGTAATGAAGGAAGAAGAGGAAGAATTTCTCTTCATGGCCAAAGACTCTGTAAAATAGAAGCATGGTATGGGTAAAAATCTTGGTGAAGAGGAAGCTGAAATAGATCTTGAAGGAGAACTCATCTATACCTTAGAAGAAATTGAAAATTTAAGAGATGAGGTTGAAGACGTGAAAAAGGAGAATAAGCAATTAACTAAAGACCTTGAGGAATCCAATCAGATGGTAGTGATTCTGAAACTTCAAGTGGAGGAAGCCAAAAGAATGGAAGAAATGGTAAAATAAAAATTAGAACATGATGTGGATGAATGTATGAAGCTTGAGGTAGAAGTAGTTTCCCTAAGAAAAGAGTTGGAGAAATCCAGAGAGAAAATTGAAAAAGGCTTGAAGCTGAAAGGATGCTCAGATATCCTTGATGGATTATTGAGCACACAAAATCCTAAGTTAACAAAGAGAGAGTGGGTTTAGGTCTTGAGAAAGGAAAAAGTTACTTTATCAATGCTTCTACAAGGCTTTATGAAAGATTCAAAGCAAAAGAAAAGTATAGTTTATATGGTGAGAAATCATGCAAGGAGGATTTTTTTTTAGAGGAGAAGAAGTCTATTGAAGTGAAGAAATCTGATGAAGTAAAGAATCTAGTTGTAGACAAGAAGAATAACCAACTAGCTCCTGACCAACATAAGAAGAAGTAAAACACAAGAAGAACTGATGTTGATGGATTCACAAGGGTGAGAGACCTAAGGAAGCCAAGACAAAGAAGACCCAACCTCATATGATTCAAGGAAATGTTATGACTAGGTACTCTTCATACTTATATGGGTATTTCTATACTTGTAATCAGTGTGGTCATAGGGTTAGAGAATACAGAATAGTTTCTAAGAGGAGTACAAACTTTGTAATAAAAAATCCTATTGATCCTTTAATGGTGAACCGTATATTTTTTGGCACTCTAGGACTTTCTAGCACTTCTAGGGTTTTTTACCTAAAAGGAGAAAGAAAGGGCCAAAGAATCTAGCTAGTTCACTCAAATTATGTTATATATGATGTGATTAAGACTAAATGGAATGATATGAATGTAACTAAACTATGAAATTGAGAGATTATGAATGCAAAACCTAATATTAATGTAATTTTTGAAAACACAATGTGATGCAAACAATGAACTATGAATGAGCAAATACAAAACAGAAGAGAAAAGGGTTAAA
>VDFB02171814.1:0-42838 GCA_007258455.2 Sequoia sempervirens
TGGTCATAGTCAATGAGTTGGGGATAGAAAATACTTTTTGCAGCTCATGGGTTTGGTTGTTAGGCTCAAAGATAGGGTACTAATCATAGGAGGAATCTTGGAATAACATGGGTAGATCGTTATGGGGTCCTCATCACACACACATCGGTTATATCAAAGGTATAGTTGTCTAGGGGTAAACACATGGATGCAGTGTGGCGAGGAGAACTTTGACTTTTCTAGCAGGGGGCACCTTTCTAAGTATGGTTATTTTTAGAGGTACATCCAAGGCCAAGATTTCTTATCGCTTCTTAGGATTGATAAGTTCTAGAAGACCATTGTATTTTTTCCATGTTTCTTGTTTTGTTGTAGCCCATGCCAAGCCTCATCTATAGTCCTTTGTTGTCATAATCCATGCGAAGATTAGGCACAAGCCTTTCATCTTGGTATAGCAGACTTGATATATCCTTTTCATCTACCACTTCCTGGCTTAGGTCTCCCCAGCATTTGAATCTAGAGGGGTTTTCTTTGAAGGTTTTAGATGAAGTTTTATTTGGAAGTGGTTTCGCATGAGATCTAGGAGATTGAGGTAACTCTCCTATTACAAAGGAACTCTTTTTCATTTTGTAATCTTTGCACCCATTGTCTTGGATAATGAATTTGATATCAAAGATGTCAAGAATGGTGGGTGTCTTTGTCTTAGAAGTGGAGGCTAATGTAGATGGGTCTACATATGGAGTCATAGCTCCTTCATCATTCTTTGGGACTTGAGGGATCTTGTAGCACTTGGCTCCCAGATTCTTGCAATAATAAAATGGCTCAGAATCACCATGGATTGCGACCTCTTGATTTTGATAGGCAAACTTGACACATTGATGGAAGGTAGATGTGATAGCTTGCATTCCATGGATCCATGGGTGCCCAGGAGGATATTGTAAGGTAGTTCTAGATCAAGGACTTGGCATGTAGTTTCCATGATGGCTGGCCCTACTTGAATAGGGAGTTGAATAGTGCCTTGAGACACTCTTTCTTGATCACCATATGCCCTGATTGTAGTACCTTTACCTTTTTCAATGACATCCTTGGAGAATCTCAAATTCTTTATTAGCTTGAGGGTACAAATATTTAGACCTGCACCCCCATCCACCAAGACTCTTTTGACTTTATTTTTATGGACCAAGACCTTGAGTTGGAGTGCACAATTATGAGATGGTTGAGTTGGGAGATACTATTCAGAGAATATGATGGAGAACTTTGGAAGCAATGAGCATTTAAAAGCAGTCTAGATTGATTTTGTTGTTTTGTAGTGTTGTTATTTTTGAAGGTCATGTTGGCACCTACCGATAGGCATTTAAGTAGTCCTAGATTGAATTTTTGTTTTGTAGTGTTATTTTTGAAGGTCATGTTGACCATTTAGATAGAATTTGAGGTTTATGAATAAGTCTTGATCTGTTGTGATCAGTAGATTAAGAAGTGGAAATAATGGGTGGGTTTAAAAACTCATCTTGCTTAGGTTGCTAACATTTGGCAAAAGTTGGAAAACACAGTGGATTTTGTAACTTTGGCCATTAGGTCATGAATAAGTCCGACCAAAGAAGATAATTGATTGAGGAACCCTATTTAAGGCGTGCCTCGACTTGAGAGCAGGGTTGGAAGCTTTGGCATTGTGGAAACATTTTGTGGATTGAAAGGAAAACAATGTTTTGTGTGTTATTTCTGATTTTTGTTCCAAAGTAGAGCTTAAATGGATTGAATCTACTACTGTGTTTAATGTAAGACATAGGGTAGCAATATCCCAAGAATTGTGTGTCATTTTTGTGCTTCCTTCATTCATTTTCATTTGTTGTTTGTAAATAGTTTGTTTGCACTCTGTTGCTAGTATGAACCAGACAGGTTGAAAAGAATGGAGTGCTAGACCACTTTCCCACCGTACAAATTGTACAGCCCTTTGGGAACAGTGCCTAGACTCCATGTATGTACATATGGTAGGTCTTAGGGTTTGGGAACAAATAGGAGCTGTTGGAAAGATCTTGCCCTAGGCGAGCCAGAATGGTGCCCGGTTAGGAAGGCAAGAAGTGCAGAGCACAGAATTTTGTAGGGGGTCAAGTTCTTTGAAAATTTCCTTTTGGAGGTGGTAAGTAAGTGTCTTACCTAGTTGTGGTATGAAGGATAAGGCTCCATCAGTTCAATTGATGTGAGAACAAGTTGACAGACTGAAAGCAGCCAGACAGTGGCTTAAAAACCCTAGGAAATGCCCATTTTCAGGTTCAAGCATTGTACGGTCAGTTAAGGCTTAAGACCTCACAAATCCTTGAGAGGTGTTCATTTGATTCAAGAATATTAAAGAAAGAGTGGGTGTCCTTTGGGAAGTTTATGAGCAAAGACCAGTTTTCTCAGAGATGGAGGCCTAATAGGGGCTCAAGGGCTAGTAGCCTTTTTAACCCTAGTTGAGGGTTTGGTGAAAAAGATGGAAAGGTGGAGTTTTGGTGAACCTTCAAGAACCCTAGGAGGTTAGTTTGAAGCCAATGAAGACATTTCTACACCCCTACAATCTCAAATTGAGTGTTGAGGATAGGTTAGCCTTTAGGGTAGATTAAGGGCTAAGGAAGTGTTGAAGCATTGCCCCAAGGTTGGCTTGGTTGGTAGCATATGACTTGATGGTTGGGTTGGAAAGGTGAACTAGGGGAGTCTACACAAGTAGTAGGTCCTATAGGTTAGAGGTGGTGGAGTGTGACACCATAGGGTCTTCCTAAACAAGATCCAAAGCATGGAATAGTGAGTGTTTCCATCCAACCCTCCCTATCAGATTGGTATCAGAGCAAGTTAAAGATTTGGGACTGACTATTGTATGTCTGAGACTAAGTCTAGTGGTTCTTCCATCATGGTGACAAATGCAGAGTTGGCCAAGATGGTTGAAGGGTAGGAGGAAGAAAATAGGCTATTGAAGGAGAGAATAGACCAACTTGAGCAAGCATTGAATGATGTATAGTTTTAAGGAAGGATACCAAAGAAAGAAGAGGTTGCAGAGGAAGATAAGGTCCCTGAACTTGACCCTATTTTGAAAGAAGAACCTTTCTTGAAGGCATTGAAGGCTTTGAGTGGAAAGGCACTTGAAGGCATACCACTATTTAGTGGGAAAATGGAAGCTAAACTAGTCATGGACTGGATAGAGGGAATGGAAAACCATTTTTAATGTGATGGAGTCAATGAAGCACAGAAGGTAAAGGTGGCCAAATTAAGATTAGAGGTTCTCGTTGACTGGTGGGAAGTTCATTAGAACTGAGAGAGAGAGGGAAAAGAAGGCAGCCTATTTCAACTTGAAAGGAATAGTTGCCAAAGTGAGAGAAACATACATGCGGATGATTATGAGATTAGGTTACACAATAAAAGATAGAGTTTAAAGGAGAAAGAGACCAAGATGTGAACACTTATACTAAGGAGTTCCAAAAACTTTGTATAAGGGTCTAATGTATTGAGGAGGATGAGAGTCTCAAGGTGGCTGAAATGCTTGGTTTGAGTGGAATGTCAAAGGAGGTAGAGCTCTTCTAAGTCAGGCAGGTACACAATGCTTTCAATTGTGGCTATAAAGATTGAGGAAAGAAGCAAGAGAAACAAGAAACTGAGGCCTCTAAGAGTAGGGGCAAAGGTAGAGATCAAAAGAGGAGGACATGAGGTGGATACCAAGGTAGAGGGAGTGAACAAAGAAACCAAGGAGAGTCCTAAACTCACAGAGCATGGAGGTGAAAAATCTTCTAGAGGAGGATATAACAGAGGCAGAGGTCCTCAAGGGGGTTCAAATAGAGGAAGAGGAGTAGGCATAAGCAATTCATACTTTGCAAACATGAAATGCTACCATTATGGTCAAGTAGGTCATCCTGATTATAGGTGCCCGGAGAAAGCACATCTTCATCAAATACCAAGAATAGAGTGACATATGCAAGAGGGAAAACATGAGTGTCAAATCACGAGGAGGTTAGTCACCTTGAATGAAATTAAGAGAATCTAATGTTTAGTAGAGTCTTGATCAGACAACCGGTCAAGGAAGAGCCAAGGGAAAGAAGAGCCTTATTTAGAGTGAGATGCAAAATACTTGGGAAAGTATGCAAGGTGATAGTGGACTCAGGGTCTACTGACAACATAATCTCAGAGGAGGTAGTGATGAAATTGAAGTTGGAAAAGGTACCCCACACTAATCCCTACAAGGTAACATGGTTGAACAAAGGACAGAGTGTTCTTGTCAATGAGCAGACAACGATGGAGTTCTCCAGTGGAGGATACAAGGACAAGTTAATTTGTGATGTATTACCCATGGATGCATGCCATCTTCTATTGGGCAGACCATGGCAGTATGACAGAGGTGTCATCTATGATGGAAAGGAAAATACTATCTCATTCAAGAAGGAAGGAAAAACATTCAAGTTGCAGTCACTGTCAGATGAAGAAGAAGGACAGTCAAGGACCCCTAGTGTCTTATTAAGCAGTGGCAAAGAGTTCATTAACAACCTACATCAAGGAGGTGAAGGATATGTGGTCATGGTGCAACCCAAGGGAGAGGACAAGACTGAGAAAACAGTCATACCCGGAGCAGTCCAGAAGTTGCTTGAGAAGTATAAGGACATAGTGAGTGATGGAACACCAGCAACTTTACCTCCAAAGAGAGCCATTAGTCATCAAATTGACTTCATACCAGGGGCTTCATTACCAAACAAAGCAGCTTATAAGCTTACACCTGATCAAAACCTAGAGGTAGCTAGACAAGTGCAGGAGTTATTGGATCAAGGATTGATTAGGAAGAGTATCAACCCATGTGCAGTACTAGTGGTCTTAGCAACCAATAAAGGAGGCAAGTGGAGATTATGCACTAATTATAGGGCAATAAATAGAATCACAATCAGGTATAGGTTCCCTATTCCTAGAATTGAGGACTTGATGGATTGTCTTGGAGGAGCTCAATACTTCACCAAGTTGGATATCAAGAGTGGATACCATCAGATCAGAATCAAGGATGGAGATGAGTGGAGACAACTTTTAAGACAAATGATAGGCTGTATGAGTGAAAAGTTATGCCATTTGGCCTCTCTAATGCCCCTAGTACATTCATGGGGCTCATGAATAAAGTACTCAAAGAATTTACAGGGATATTTATGGTGGTATATCTTGATGATATACTCATCTTCAGCAAGACAGCAGAAGAACACCTAAAGCATGTGGAGTTGGTTCTTAAAAGGTTGCAAGAGGAGAAGTTAGCCATCAATCTAGAGAAATGTGAGTTCTTCAAATAGGAGCTTGTGTATTTAGGGTTTGTAGTATCCCAAGGATCATTGAAGATGGACCCAAGCAAGGTGGAAGCCATCCTAAACTGGCCTACACCAACCACAGGGACAGAGGTAAGAAGTTTTCATGGATTAGCCCAATTTTATAGAAAATTCATAAGGAACTTTAGTGGCATATGTGCACCAGTCCTAGACACAATCAAAGGTGGTTTGAAAACTAAGTTTAAGTGGACTCAAGAAGCTGAGAAAGGTTTTGAGAAACTGAAACAAGAAGTGGCAACTCAGCCTATACTTTTGTTACCTAGTTTTGACAAGTTGTTTACTGTGGAATGTGATGCTAGTGGAGTTGCAGTAGGAGGAGTACTTAGCCAAGAAGGCAGGCCTATAACAGTCTTTAGTGAAAAGCTCAATGAAGCTAAGGAAAAGTACTCTACCTATGACCTAGAACTGTATGCTTTAGTTCAGTCACTTAGGAAGTGGAGGCATTACCTTCTACCCAAAGATTTTGTAGTCTTTACTGACAATCAGGCACTTAGCTATATCAACACTCAAGAGAAGCTGAGTAATAGGCATCTGAAATGGATGGAATAAATCCAAGCTTTTACCTTCACCATCAAGCACAAGAAGGGATAGTTGAACAAGGTGGCAGATGCACTAAGCAGGAGATTGCTGACAGTGCAAGAGATACATCTAAAGAGCATGGGAATATAGAGTTTCAAGGATCTCTATGGTGAAGATGAAGACTTCTCGGAGGCCTATGAGGTATGTTCTGACTTTGAGAATCATTTTCATAGTCAATACTCAGAGTATACATTACAAAGTGGATTGTTATTCAAGGGAAATCAGTTGTGTGTGCCAAAAGGTTCTATGAGAGAGAATCTTATACAAGAAAAGCACAATGGTAGTCTTAGTGGTCATTTTGGTATCAACAAGACAATGGAACTAGTGCAAAGGTTCTACTATTGGCCCAAGTTTCCAAGGGATGTCAGAAGGTATGTGGAGCAGTGTGTAGTTTGTATGAAATCCAAAGGGGAGCTAGTAATGCAAGTTTGTATCAACCTCTCCCCATTCCAAACATACCATGGGAGTGTGTTAGCATGGATTTTGTTGTAGGACTCCCTAAGACTAAGACAGGGTTTGACAGTGTCTATGTGGTAGTAGATAGGTTTAGCAAAATGAGTCACTTTATTCCTTGCAAGACCACACATGATGCTAGTTACATTGCTCATCTTTTCTTCAAGGAAATTGTAAGGATCCATGGATTTCCTTTAAGCATTGTATCAGACAGAGATGTGAAGTTTATGAGTCACTTTTGGAAAACTCTATGGAGCAGATTAGGTACCAATTTATCCCTTGGATCAGCTTACCATCCTTAGACTGATGGACAAACTGAGGTGGTTAATAGAGTGTTAGGTAACCTTCTAAGATGCCTAACTAAGGAGTATGGACAGACATGGGACATGGTCATATCATAGGCTGAGTATGCATACAATGACAGTGTGAACAGAACTACAAGGAAGAGTCCTTTTGAAATAGTGTATGGAATGCACCCAAGAGGTGTGTGCGAGCTCAGAGATCTATGAGCTATGGAGAATAGGAGTGGACATGTAGAGGACTTCACTCAGACCATGAAAGAGATTCAGGAGCAGGTAAAGAAGATAGTCACCGAGGCTACACAAAAGTTGAAGGATAAGGTAGATTTGACAAGAAAAGATTTGCAATTTGTAGTAGGAGACTATGTCATGGTTCACCTCAACAAATCTAGGTTGCAGAAGGGTACATCAACCAAATTGCAAATGAAAAGAGTGGGACCATGCAAAGTGTTAGCCAAGTATGGGAAAAATGCATACAAGGTGGAGTTACCTACAGATTTAGGGATTTCACCAGTGTTCAATGTAGCTGATTTGATCAGATATAAGGGATCAGTTAATGAATTAGATCATAACAGTAGAGATATCTTAAAGGATGTAAGCAACATAGCCTTACCTACTCCAGACAAGCTACAAGCAAAGAGAATCTTGGAGTCAAGAGTGAAGAAATCTACAAGGCATAAGGTGTACATGGAGCATCTTATCAAATGGAAGAACAAACATGAATCTGAGGCTACTTGGGTAGATGCAGCTGAGTTTAAGAAGTAAGGAATTGATGAATCATTGATCTCTCCTCACATTCCTTAGAGTTTTTGCAGGGAGGGGGAGAATGGTGCAGGAGCACCTAGGAAACACTAGGCATTTAAGCAGTCTAGATTGAATTTTGTTTTGAAGTATTATTTTGAAGGTCATGTTGACCATTTAGATAGAATTTGAGGTTTATGAATGAGTCTTGATCTGTTGTGATCAGTAGATTAAGAAGTGGAAATAATGGGTGGGTTTAAAAACTCATCTTGCTTAGGTTGCTAACATTTGGCAAAAGTTGGAAAACACAGTGGATTTTGTAACTTTGGCCATTAGGTCATGAATAAGTCCGACCAAAGAAGATAACTGATTGAGGAACCCTATTTAAGGTGTGCCTCAACCTGAGAGCAGGGTTGGAAGCTTTGGCATTGTGGAAACATTTTGTGGATTGAAAGGAAAATAGTGTTTTGTGTGTTATTTCTGATTTTTGTTCCAAAGTAGAGCTTAAATGGATTGAATCTACTACTATGTTTAATGTAAGACATAGGGTAGCAATCTCCCAAGCATTGTGTGTCATTTTTGTGCTTCCTTCATTCATTTTCATTCGTTGTTTGTAAATAGTTTGTTTGCACCCTATTGCTGGTCTGAACCAGATAGGTTGAAAAGAATGGAGTGCTAGACCACTTTCCCACCATACAAATTATACATCCCTTTGGGAATAGTTCCTAGACTCCATGTATGTACATATGGTAGGTCTTAGGGTTTGGGAACAAACAGGAGCTGTTGGAAAGATCTTGCCCTAGGCGAGCCAGAATGGTGCCCGGTTAGGAAGGCAAGAAGTGCAGAGCACAGAATTTTGCAAGGGGTCAAGTTCTTTGAAAATTTCCTTTTGGAGGTGGTAAGTAAGTGTCTTACCTAGTTGTGGTATGAAGGAGAAGGCTCCATCAGTTCAATTGATGTGAGAACAAGTTGACAGACTGAAAGCAGCCAGACAGTGGCTTAAAAACCCTAGGAAATGCCCATTTTCAGGTTCAAGCATTGTACGGTCAGTTAAGGCTTAAGACCTCACAAATCCTTGAGAGGTGTTCATTTGATCCAAGAATCTCAAAGAAAGAGTGGGTGTCCTTTGGGAAGTTTTATGAGCAAAGACCAGTTTTCTCAGAGATGGAGGCCTAATAGGGGCTCAAGGGCTAGTAGCCTTTTTAACCCTAGTTGAGGGTTTGGTGAAAGCGATGGAAAGGTGGAGTTTTGGGGAACCTTCAAGAACCCTAGGAGGTTGGTTTGAAGCCACTGAAGACATTTCTACACCCCTGCAAGATCAAATTGTGTGTTGAGGATAGGTTAGCCTTTAGGGTAGATTAAGGGCTAAGGAAGTGTTGAAGCATTGCCCCAAGGTTGGCTTGGTTGGCAGGATATGACTTGATGGTTGGGTTGGCAAGGTGAACCAGGGGAGTCTACACAAGCAATAGGTCCTATAGGTTAAGGTGGTGGAGTGTGACACCATAGGGTCTTCCTAAACAAGATCCAAAGCATGGAACAGTGAGTGTTTCCATCCAACCCTCCCTACTCCGGACCAGTTGTGAAGAATATTGTTTGCCAAGTATTAGACAAAGAGCTGACTTATAATATACTCTTGGGATGTCCTTAGATTCACGAAATTCAAGCAGTGCCTTCAACTTATCATTAGTGCTTAAAGTTTCCTATTAATGGACAAGAAATCACTATTTCAGCTGACTACAACAATCCCCAATATTGTAACACGCTTAAAAAATCTCAAGACACTTTTGTGCCCCATAATAGGGAATCAAAAAATTCTAGTTCATCCAACAGTGAAAGGCAACCAAACATTGCATCTAAAAGGGTTGAGAAAAATGAATAGTCAAAAAATACAAGTGTTACTGACTCCACTCCATCAAACAATGAAGGTCAACTAGACTCTCTATCATAGAAATTCAAAGAAAAGATCCAGTTGAAAGACAAAGGCAAGGGAGAGTATTCCATTGAGCAATCTTTATGTCTTTCATAGTTGCTACCATCTCCAAGATCATATGGGTAGTTGTCAACATCAACAAAACAATCATCACAACCTACTACGGTTTTGGATGAAACATTTATAAAGGTAGGTACTTTAGAAGATGAATATGGAGATAAGGCCATCCTCAATTGGCTCTACAAAGATGAGGAAGCATCTACATAGACAACTATTAGTATAAAGACATATCAATATGGAAAGTGAAAAACAATATTAGAGAAAATGGGGTATGAAGGAAAAGTACCTATTAGAAAAAGAAAAAAGGGAATTGTAGAACCCATCCAACCTCTCACACTTGATTCAAAGGATAAAACAGGACTGGGCTATATAGAGGAAACAAAAGAAGAAATCACTCATAGAGTGGTTGAAAGAATCCTTCAAATGCGGGATAGTTCTGAAATAGATTCCAATGAGTATGAGTGGGATTCTTTATCCGAAACATCATACAAGGACATAAAAATTAATGTTATAAAAGAGTACGCACCCACACGTAAGTGGTGAAAAAGCTCAGGGACTAGACCCCTTGTATTTGGATCACAAAATATCGATGACTCAAGTGAGGATGGATAGATATCGAGTGAGATAGATGACTTGGAGGAGAGTAATATCATAGACCTTGACATCACTATTGACAACCTTGAAAACAAGGCTATCAGAACCCTCACTACCGTTGACTTTTTATCCTTAATACATCTTGAACTTATCGACTGGGAACCAACTGAACCTATCAATGTACCTATCTTTGCGAATGATGATGCTATCATTAATTTCCTTTGTTGTGACAAACCTAACACAAGTTATAATCATAAATCTCATAATGACGCTTTGAGTTAGGAGGGTGTCAGTTCTTCTAGTTGCAAAATTGAAAACAAGAATAATAGATCTATTGGTGAAAACCATTTAATGGCAGCATTAGATCTCAAAAAAGTAAAAATAAAGAACACATCTGATGGTGAAAATTTCTTGGAGGCACCAAAAGATGGGAGATTTGACACCCTTCCAGAACACTATCATGAAAGATCATCGGTATTGGTGGAGCCTACACAGTCTATCAATCTTAGCACAATAGAAAAATAAAAAACTCTACATTTGGTAGTATCTATGACTGAACAAGAAAAGCCTAAATTCACCAAGTTATTTGAGGAAAAACACATTAAATTTTCTTGGCCTTACTATGATATGACAGGTTTAGACCCAGATCTTCTAATGTATCATTTATCTCTACCATCTAGAATAAAACCTGTGAAGCAAAAACTAAGGAAAATGCATCCGCATATCACCTTGTTGGTAAAAGCATAACTAAATAAGTTGTTAGATGCAAGATTCATTAGATCAATTGATTATGTTGAGTGGATTTCTAATATTGTACCTATTTCTAAACCAAATAGTAGTATCAAAATATGTATTGACTTTAGATATCTGAACAAGGCATGCCCAAAGGATGATTTTCTATTGCCAAACATTGACATTATTGTAGGCTTAACAATAGGACATGCCATGTTATCACTAATGGATGGCTTCTTAGGTTACAACCAAATAAAATAAGCACTAGAAGACCAAGAGAAAACAACATCACATGTCCATGGGGAACATTCTGCTAGAACGTCATGCCGTTTGGGTTGAAAAATGTAGGGGCTGCATATCAGCGAGCAATGACAACCATTTTCCATGACATGATGCATACCTTTATGGAGGATTACGTGGATAATATATTAGCAAATTCATATACCAGAGGACACCTAGATATCCTAGACAAAATCTTTACCAAATTAGAAATGTTCAATGTCAGATTAAATCCTAAGAAATGTGTTTGGTGTTACATAAGCAAATCTTCTAGGATAAATAGTTTCAAAAAAGGGTTTTGAAGTCGATCCCACCAAGGTCAAGGCCATAATGGAAATTCCACCACTAAATAATATCAGTCAACTATGGTCTCTACAAGGCAGGCTACAATCAGTCAAGAGGTTTATCTCCCAATTAGGAGACAAAGGTCATCTCTTCAATCATTTTCTACATAAGAATGTCTCTTTCAAATGGGATCAAGGATGAGAAATAACTTTCAATCAAATAAAGCAATATATGATGTCACCACCCATACTAATTCCACCTATAGAAGAGAGACCAGTATTACTATACATTGCAACAACTAAGATTTCTTTGGGTGCTCTATTAGCATAGGAAGATCCTACAGGAAAGGAACATGCTATCTATTATATCAACAATAATTTGAATGGTTAAGAGATAAATTACACCTTCATTGAGAAAGCATGTTTGGATGTGTTATTTTCTACTCAGAAGTTGTGGCATTACATGTTAACCCACATAGTCAAACTCATAACCAAGATTGATCCATTAAAGTATTTACTTAGCAAGGTTTCCCTAATAGGAAGAATAGCCAAGTGGGTCATGATCTTGAGTGAATTTGATATCTAGTACATAGATTGAAGAGCCATCAAGGGTCAGGTAATAGTTGATCAGTTAGCTGAAGCTCCACTACTAGATCATCATCCAATGAGCATTGAGTTTCCTGATGTAGACATTCTTACTATGACAACACAACAATGCATGCTTTATTTTGATGGGTCCTACACACAACATGGGTTAGATGCGGGAATTCTATTAGTTACACCTCAAGGACACACCATCCCAAAGTCCTACAGACTCATGTTTCCATGTACAAATAACGTAGCTAAATACAAGACATTAATCATTGTCATAAAAGTGGCAGTTGAATGGAAGATCACAAAGATACAAGTATATGGAGATTCACAACTAGTCATTAATCAGGTAAATGATGAATATCAAACCAAAGATGAGAAGTTGATGTCATATATGAAAATGGTGGATGATTTCAAAAAGTACTTTGTGGATATCAAATTTGAATAAATTCCAAGGGAAGAAAACAAATTTGTTGATGCTATGGCAACAATTTCTTCTCTCTTACACATACCAAAAAAGTGAGGTTGTTATGAGTTTATGGTGGAACAAGTGTCTAATCCTACTTATAATAATCCTAAATCTCAAACCATATGCCATTTAATTGACATTGAATCCTCAATTTATGGAAAGACCTACGCTTACCTAAAAGACAATATCCTTCCTCATGATCTTTCCAGAAACTAGAAACACAACTTCATCCACCAAACAACATGACATACCTTAATTTCTGACATACTTTACTGTCAAGGTCTAGATGGTACTCTTCTTCGGTTGCTAGAACATAACGAGTCTAAGACAACCTTACATGAGGTTCATGAAGGTATTTGTGAAACTCATTCAAGCGAACTAACCCTAGCGAATAAACTCCTCTGTTTGGGCTATTACTAGTTGAATATGGAGGAGCCTTTTCAGTTTGGTAAGTTGCAAAAATTTCAAATCCATGGTAACCTAATCCATGTACCATCACAAGAATTGCAACCGTTCACTTCAACATGGCCCTTTTATCAATGGGGATTAGACTTGGTAGGAAAGATTAATCTATCTTCATCCAATGGACACAAATTTATAATTACAGCTATGGAGTACTTTACAAAGTGGATAGAAGTTGTTCCCTTGACAACAATCACTAGAAAGTAGATTAATTCTATCATACTGAATTACCTCATCTGTCGGTATGGCATTCCTCAGTCCATTGTCACAGACAATGGTAGACCTCTTAAGAATCAGGATGTTCAGGAACTGTGTGAGAGGTTTCATATCCAACATCATTTTTCAACCCCATACTATCCTCAAGGGAATGGCCAAGCAGAGGCCTCAAACAAAACTATTCTGAAAATCCTAAAGAAAACAATCAATGGTGTTGGACGTGATTGGCACACTCAACTAAAATCTACTCTGTGGGCATACTGAACCAACATCAGAACACCTACAGGAGCTACACCATATGCCTTGGTATATGGATCAGAGTCCATTCTACCTATTGAGGTTGAGATACCATCACTCTGTGTGTCACTAAAGGGAATTATTTCAGATGAGGATTATAGAGTGTCTAGAATTCAAGAGATGGAATTGTTGGATGAACATTGTCAACAAGTTGTGGACCATTTGAAGGCATATCAACAAAGGATGTCCAAAAGCTACAATCATAGAGTAAAACCTAGAGAATTTCAAGTTGGTGACTTGGTCTTAAAGGAAAACCCTCAAAACCAACAGGATAGAGAAAAAAAGGGAAGTTTGAACCTAATTGGCTAGGTCCCTTTGTTGTCATATCAGTCTACAAATCTGGAGCCTATCAATTGTCTACAACTAAAGGGGATTTGTTCGATGAACCTATCAACAGTCTCCATCTTAGGAAATTATACACCTGAATCATCTGGTGCATGGTTAAAGTCCTAGGAAAATTTCTGCCTTGATGAAAACCTAGCAAATAGGCATCTTGGTGATAGAAAAATACAAAAAAATCAAGAAAAGAGAAAAATAAAAAAAAATCAGGAATACAAAAAAATACAAAAAAAATCATAAAATATGAAAAAGTGCAATAAAAACATGTAGTGAAAACCTGGAAATAGGTGCTACTTGTGATTTTAAACTAGCTTTTCCATCTATTAGATTCATGTCTTGGTCGTCACTTTCGACATCATTTCCACCTATCATTGAAAAGAAAACCTCAAGTACATATCCTGGCAATGTGGTTGTGTCTCACCCTAGCTTGGGAGAAAAATCCTGAACTCACTTGGGGCAATAAACCTTGAGCTTAATCAAATGGACAAAAAATAGTATGACAATGAAGCAAATACAATGATCATAGGGAAACTCAACATTGAACATACATCAAACATCAAAGCATTTCAGAAAATCAACCAACTATATCAAACATTTGAAATCAAATAAATCCAAACAACTTTAGATGGATGATATTCTTTTGAATCATGATTTTATCGCTTTAGCTTGAATGTTCAAATGTTGTACTTTGATTTTTGTTATCATTTCTTTGGAGAAACTTGATGATGTATTGAACTAGAGAAGCTAGGAAGGAGAATGGTAAATTTTCTTTATATGCTATCTGTGAGTTGATCATTATTATTGTGTGAATTGTCACAAGACATGATCTACAAAGTATCACTAATGAAATTCTGAATTCACATAGAAAAATGATTGATTCTTGTCTGTTTATGCAAGAAATGCTCAAGAAATCTCAGTTTAATTGTACCTAGATGCTTGTACTCACTTTCAACATTTTAAAGGCTCAATGATGATAAAAAGCATGATAAATGGACTATTAAGGTGAAAAATTTGGCATATGTAGATTTTCATGGTTAAATTAGATCACATTTATGTTAGTTTTGCATCTGCGGAGTAGTTTATTCCAAAGGTTGGTGGAGAATTCAAAAATGATATCTTTTATCATTAATGGATTGAGTATACTTGACATTAACAAAAATATTATTTTTATCATGTAGTTGTATAATCATTTGCATTGCATACATTGGAAGGCATTATTATATCATTTAATCATTCATACATTCAATCATATATTTGCATTTATCATATCATATTTTTCATTTGTGCAACATATCATATAATTGCATAAGAAAAATATCATAAACAAATCATCTACATAGCTGCATTTTCATTAATGTTATCATATCATACATCATACATTAGGAGTATCATCATATTTTATCATTCATTCATCCATTCATTACATCATATATTTGCATTTGAAATACCAAAAATAAAGTGCATTGTATCCCATTTGCATCATTATGTCATATATCATAGAAACATCATATCCAAAATCATACATATAGTTGCATTATCATATCTTTCATGTATATACATTATCAAACATATATTTTTCCATGTAAATACTATTGGCACCATGCATCCATACATCATCATTATAAGCATAATCACATTTACAATCATAAATAAAACATCATAAAATCATAGCACGTTATCATGATCATATATTGCATCCATAACATCATCATATAAAACATCACATGGAATATAGAACAAGAAATTAAATACATCCAACATATGCATTCATCATAAGAATCTATCATAGAACCATATAAGACACATATAAATCGACAAATCTGCCACATATCATATAAATCTCAAAAACCATAATGTCAAGAATACAATGATGTCTGAAATGTAGAGAGATACAACATCAAAATTGTCATGAATCAAAAATTGGAGTATACATCATGTCTCAAAATACATCAGGGAATCCAATCATGAAGTTGTGTTGCTAGCCCTAGACGGTGTCAACATCTTTGGACCAGTGCCTCCCCCACCAAATGTACTAGGATCTCTTGAATCTCTCGAAAGAGGTTGTGTCACACCCCTACTGATAGTCTTGGAATGAGTCCTTCCAGATCGAGACTGAGCATAACTATCTCCCTGCTCTATAGGAACTACATCATGGTATCGACCTCTATAATACTCAGCCTCTTGACCCACACAGATAACATCTCTCATATAATCAGCTACAGAGGTACCCTCGGCTAATCTCTATAGTCTATTAGCCAATCCTTCTGCCTACTCTATAGTCTATCTAGCTGCATCTCTCTCTGCTATCAAAGAAGCTATCAACTGTGTCTGTACCTATGCATGAGCCTGTGCCTATGTTTGTATCTATGTCTATGTCTGGACTAAAAACCCCTAGTCCTGTGTCAGCTGACCCTTACATAGTGTCTGCACCTGAACCTGTAGGCTAGCAATATGGGTCTGTTGCTGCTAGGAGGGTACTCCAATATGTACATGTTGCTCTACTAGAGCTACAAGTGATCACCTCTTACGAGGCACCATGAAGTCTCTAACCTCAAATGCCAGGCCTCCTCCACCCTCATCTCCTCCATCCTCCCCATCTCCATCACCATCTTCATCTCCATCTCCATCTCCCTCCTCATCATCACTGCTCTCCACATCCTTCTCCTCCTCCTCCTCTTCATCTCCCTCATCTCTCCTTTGTCTGTGCCTGTGTGCAACTATCATCTCCTCCTCCCTTGGTATCAACACTGGCTCATTTGGGATGGAGATCTGTGGGAATGGATGTAAAACAAGGTGTTGTGCATACTCCTCGGTAATTGGAGCCTCGATGATCTCAGGATGAATCTCCCAAATAATGGCATGTAGACCCTAGAATCCTACACTACAACATCATATGATAAGCAAGGTCCCCACTCGGTGGCATCTATTTGACATCGTGCATAATGTGCAACACCATAGGGCATGCCCTATACTATGCCATACTATCTAAGCACCCTCAACAAAAATATCTCAATGACGAAACGTGTCCTACCAATTACATACATGAACTGGCATAAGTATGGCATCTTTGTATCATCCTCTGGCCAACACTCACAATCAAGATAGGGCCGCATGTAATTGTCTCTACATCATCAAGGACTCTCCTCCAATGATCCAATTTTCCTAGTCTAGGCTGAGCAATTGGGCCTGCATATGCATGAGCGTATGGCCTCATGGCGGGTCGATGTCTATCTGCTATGGCATGAGTGACTGCTATGTGCTCCCACACCCACACCTAAAGTAATGTAACTCCTGAAGACAAACTGGCCTCTCAGAGGTAGACCACCTAATGAAAATCGTGGTATAGATGGGCAAGCATGCACATACCCCAAGCATATCTAGTACCATGGACGATCATGCTCTCCAAGATCTGACCCCACCCAACTGAAAGTCCCTTTGACCTACAATCAAGACAAAGGAACCCTTGAATGAAACCAATGAGTATCGATGGCAAGGTAGCATAGGCATCAACCATCTCTCACCATGAAATCTCATATCCACAAATCGTATCATCTTGAAAAACTCAACGTAGTGCATCAGTCCCACCCTACTCAGAAGAATCATAAACTACCAACTCCCCAACAATAGGTATCTGTAAGATCCGCCATACATCCTCTGGAGTCACTATCATCCTGCCAGTAGGAAGGTGGAAGGTATTGTTCTCACTATGCCATCTCTCTGCTAAGGCTGTCAATAGTCCCCGATTAATCCTAATTTGGGGCATATCTAGAAAAGAAGACAAACCACATCATGTGATAACTATTATCTCGGGTTGTACTAGCTGTGGTATCAAATCAAATGTCCTAGGAAACTGCTCTTAGATCTGTAAGTTTTTCAAAGACCCCTATCATCACATAATATCGAAAGTCAGTAATCTTTGTCAATTAATGAAACATCAATCAGCCTATCAAATCCAATCTGCTCTGGTGAGACTTTGATCAAATCTCATGAGCAACTATCATTGAACCTCATCTATCATGAGGTAAATCATGAATCTATCAATGAACCTCACCTATCGTGAGGTTTATCAATCAATCTATTAATCAACCTCGCCTATCATGAGGTCAATCAATCAAGTTTATCATTGATCCTCACCTATCATGAGGTCAATTATCATCAATCAATTATTGTATCTCACCTATCATGAGATCAATAAACATCTAACCTAGCAGGATCATCGATCAAAATCAACTCAAAGGCTGACGTAATCAAAATTCATCAAAATAAAGGAGTTAATAGACAAATTCTATCATTATAACTTGGATGCACCAAAACAGAATTTCTATGTGCTAAAGGTTTAATGGGCTAGAAAAAAAACAATGCACCATTATAGTCTATCAATGTGCCAAATCGATGGATGCACTACAACATACATTCTATGCGCTAAATCCCCCTATCAACATGCTAAAACATTCAATGTGCTAATCTATTCAATCTATGCATTGAATCCATTTGTTGACGCACTAAACGTTAAATGCGCTAATCTATTCAGTCTATGCGCTAAAGCCCTAATCTATGCTCTAATTCAGTCGATGCGCTATAGTAGATATTCTATGTGCTACATCAGTGTGTGCATGCACTAAAATGGAAAAACCGATTTAAAATGACCAAAAACAAGTGGGAAATTGAAATGCACAAATTACAAGGAGGCTTCTAGGGTACATACCGAAGGTTTGTATGCAGCTAGGCGGTTATGTTGTTGCACGCACTCGAAATGGTGAGTGTGGTATGGAATAGCCATTTTGCTCCAATTGCTAAGTTTTCTCTCACTCTCAAATTTTAAAACTCAATATGCACAAAGGAATTTGAAAATCCAACTTTTTGACCTTTTATAGGTTAATTAAGAGGGATTTTGGTGGGATTTATTTATTTTACTTTCCAAGGAGCTTAATTCATCAATTTCACATCTGGTGGAGTAAACATCATTTTTTTCAAGAGATAAATCGATTTTGCATCATTGAAATTGAAATTCTTTATAAAATAATCAAAAATATCATAAAAATTTGAAAAATTCCAAAAAATGAAAAAAATTGATTGATTTATCTCCCGAGGGGGCATATATCCATCATCACCTAAAAATCAATGTTTGGGACATACTAAATTTTTTTTGTCAGTACTAGCAGCAACAACAAAATTTTCTTTGAAGCAATGCATAAACAAATCACTTCAAAGAGGGAAAAAATGTATACACCTAAAAATGGTATGGATAATCTAATTAATTAAATACAATTTATTTGATTAATTGACCCTTCTATTTTCATCTTCTTATAAATAAATAGAAATATTTATTTATATAGTTCACATTTAATTCTTCTATCTTTATCATATTATTTCATCTTAATTAAATAAAAAAACCACATAATTTGTTTTATTTAATTATTATTATCGAATTCTTCTATAATTATATATTTATTCTATCTTAATCACATCATTCTATTTTAATTAAATAAACAAGTTTCATAGTTTGTTTTATTTAATTACCACATTTCTTCCATGTTTATTTAACAAACATATTTCTATAGTTTGTTTTATTAAACTAAATATCCTCTTTTGCTAATTTGAATAAATCCAAATATTCAATTAAAGCATATTTCTATAGCTATTTCCTCTTTTCACTCATCATATGCACCAACAAAATTAGATATTTTATATCTAATTAATTCAACTCAACCTTCACGGACAAATTTGAAGACAAATTTGAGACAAATTACAAGAAAACTCCTTCATCTTCTTCCATTGATCATTCCTATCCTTTGGCTAAATGTTTTTGTGGGGAGGAACAATCTCCATAATCTTCTCAGGATTCTTCATCCTTCACCATTGAATCTTTCAAATGAAATCCAGACCCTTACTTGTTGCCACATCACAAATATGTTGTCGAGAATCTATAAATACAAATTCTTTCTACAAGAAATGGATCCCAACTTTGTGCAATCTTACTTTGCAGAAATAACATTAGAGAAAATAAGCATTTGAGCATTGAGAAAACAAAAAATAGTAAATAGCAATCATATAGCAATCACAATCATGGCTTTTCATTTAGCTGCATTTTAGTTTACTAAAGTTTGTTTTATTAGTTTCAAGGTTCCAAACATGGAAAAGTATATAAGTATTTCCATTCAAAAAGGTTAGGAGGCTTATGGGAAAGATACAAAAAAGGCCAAATAGTTGATCAACACACGATGGTTGAAAAATTTGAGGCCCACCATTTCTAGATGGCCCAAAGGTCTTCTACATAGTGACTTCAAAGAAGATATTCAAGACATGATCACTCTTCTAAGTAGGGTGAAAGGTTTACCCATCTCATCTAATTTCCAAGAATGGATGTACAAGTACATGAGAATCGTTAGGAGGAAGAATTCACACATAGATTGGGGTACACAGATTAGTGATGAGATTGACGAACAACTAATCAATGTGCAAACAACCTTGAAGTTCTACATGACCTCCTGCCTGGTGTATGCTCATGTTGTCATGAAATAATTTCCAAAATTATCAACTAAAGGAAATAGGAGTGTTGTGCTAGTGTATAATTTCTACTCTTAGATCACTTTGAGAAGAAGTATCAATCATTTCAAAAGAGTGAATGATGCTTTCTTTGTACCTTTTCTTTTCACATTTTATCCAACTCTAGAAAAGAAAAGAGTATCCGATGAAGCGTGGAAATTTTTCAACAAGTTTGGATGTATTTTCTTGTAGTTTCCTAATTTTGCATACTTAAGAGTAGGGTGCTATATAGGATGCCCATATTTGTTACCAAGATATCCTTCTAACAAGTGGGTGTTAATGGAGTTATGCAAACAATTGATTACAGTGTATAGAGAATGCTAGGATATTCACAAACCAAGCTTTAGGTTTCCAATTGCTATTGGAAGATACTCAATTCAAAGTGTACAAAAGGCCAAATTAGTAGTAGTAGAGATGCAGATTATGACCATAAGGTCATACAAGTATAGGCATTATTTTGAATTTAGAGATGTAAAAATAAAAATCAAGAAAGGTCATAGTTATGTGCATCACTTTGAAGACATATGGGTAGAATGTAGAGATGATGAAGACATCCGAAGAATGAAATTTTTTAGACTTGCTATGAAATAGATAAAAAATGTAGGCTTGGCAGATCTTCCAAAATATTTTGAAGATCCTGGTGACATTCTAGACTCTACATATGATGAAAAAGAGATTGCAAGTAAACCCTTGCCTCTGATCCAATGGTCCAAAAAGGAGAACATTTCTATTTGACAGAGGCTTTCTCCTATTTTTCACAACACAAGTGAATGGTTGCAGAGGCATGGTTGTAAGTTGAAGCCCTTTAAGAAAGACTCTAAAGGAGAGGTATCAAAAGGTGAAACTAGCTACCAATAGGAGCTCTGAAGCAAGCACAATGTAGGTGTTTCCCCCTCTTCCTCACACAAAGGTCCCAAAATTAAATTCATCTATGGGAAGATTGCAACACAAACTGCTGAAGAGGAGCACACTACTAAGGAAGGACAAGTTGTTAAAGAAGAACCAAAGCCCGAATCAGAAGAGAAATTTGAAGAAGAAGAAGAAGGAGATGAAAGTGAACAATCTGGAGAGGATGAACAATCAAGAGAAGATCGAGAAGAAGAGGAAGATAATGAGGAAGAAGAAAGGAATGATGAGGAAATGTAATTTTCTCCATAAGAGAACATTGTTGAAGATCCCACACATACATCATTACCTATCATTTCTACCACACCGCATACACCTCTTATTCCCACTTCTCCACCACCTCTTCCTACTTCACCTCCACCTACAACTGGTTTGCATGCAACAAAAGTAAGGATTCCCCCATCAGTGCATTCAGTTCTTCCCACTCCTTCCAATGGATCAATTTTGTAAAGTATTGATGTTTCCTCATATTCTCCTTCATCAATTCCATGTCTATCTTCACCATCCTATGATATTTCATCACAAGATGAGTTTGATTGATTTATGAAAGAATCATTGTTCGATCCTTCCAATTTTCAAACTCCTAGAGCAATAATGACTAACACAACACCAATTGTGACTATGAAATTTGTTTCTATAGATGGAGTTGTTACACAGGAATTGGCAGTGGGTCAAGGGGGTAATGCATCATTTCTTCCTCCATGGTTAGTTTCACAAGTATCTAAATAGAAGAAATAGATGGTTTCATTTGATGAGTTATATTTTGAGGAAATAGTACTTCCACAATCCAAAGGGAAGAAAAAGGAAAAGATTCTCTCTAGATTACATGTGGATAACTGAAGCTATAAATATGTGGATGTTCCAGCACCTCCACAAGATAAGAGTGAAGTCAGTATGGAAGATTACACCATGAAAAGGATTGAACTTGAGAAGGTTACTAAGACAAACTAAAAAGAAGATGCCCAAGTGTCTCTTAATGCATTGGTGGATAGATTGGATAAGATGGAGAAAGGAAAGGATATGTACAAAGGAAGATCTGAAAAATATGCATCAGTGTTGAGAAAAATCATAGGAACATTAGAGAGTGTGCAACCTATGACCATGGTGAATATTGAGGAACTTGTTGTTCAAAAGGTGGAAAAGTATTATTGAAAAGTTAAAATCGTTTATGAGTTTGCTAATAGGATAATTGAACAAGGCTCGAAGTACATGAATGATGCATTGGAAAATATTTCTCATATTTTCGAGATTGATCTAGAGCTAAATAAGACAATAGGTATACTTTCTACTAAACAAAAGCAAATGGAACAAAATCTTGAATCATGGTTGCGGTTAAAGGAGGTAAAATTGAGTAAGTTAGTACAAGCCAAGGTCATTCCCAATAATGAAAAGTATGTGAAATTTAAGGAATCTATCAAGAACCACATACTTGTCATCAATAATCTCATCAGAGATAATTAACAAGTACAAGGAGATGCTGATGAACATTGAGTTATCTTGGTGGATAGAATTGAAGAGTTGCTTGGGAGGCTTCTTGATGAGGATAATAACTTTCTCCTGACAAGAAAGATTATTTGAATTTAAAATTAAGCTATCCAAAAACAAATGGAAGATGAAGCATTCTCATTAACTTTAGTGGATTATTTTGTTGATATACAACTAACCTTGGACAATCTCAAGACACATCTGGATAGGTGTAATAAGATCTATTCTTCTATGAAGAAGTCTATCACAAAGGTTCACAAGGTCATTGATTATACCATTGGACTAGATGAGGCAACAATGTAGGATATTATGAAGAAATATGAAGAATTCCAAGCCAAGAGCAAGGAACCATAAAGTCTTCTTACATTTCTAGAGATAGATAGATTTTGATGTTTTTTCTATGCTTTATGTAAATAATATTGAAATTTTTACATTTCATTTTGCAAAATGTAATTGCATGTAAAAACAAAGATGTTCTCCTACATTCATGGACATCACGTTTGAACAAGTCAAATAGTTAGTTAGGGTTTTTCCTGGTTTATCTCTCTTCTCTCATCTATAAATATGAGAGATTTCTATTGTATTATTTATCTTTTTTCTTATACAATGAAGTGTTTCTCATTTGTGAAGCAATTTTGAATCTTTGAGTTCTTTTGTGAAACTATTTTCAAATTAGTAAAGAAGGCTTAATTGCATATCAAACTTTGAGTTGTGTCAATTTCAATGTATGTGAATGTTCTCATTTCATTCTCATAAGTTTGTCTTATTATTGAATTGAATTGGAGGTGATTTATGAATTGAGATTGAATGGATTTCAAGATAATTTTTGTAGACTTTGTGCTACTCCTTTTACTTAGAATCGCGTGATTATTGATAATGTTGGTGAGTTATCTTTAAGGATTTGTACTGGAAGTTGTTCATGCTGCCCATGGATCTAGTTGTAAGGTATATTGAAGACTTTGTGCTTCATTTATGTTCCTAGTCACTTTATTGCTCAATTCATCATTGAAGACTACATAATGACTTTGTTCCTTCATGAGCCTTTTGGTTACATATTTTTATCACACTGGTACTCCTAGACTATGCTATGACAAGTTAGAAGTATCAGGATTATTGCTTAGATTTTATTTAGAGTTGTATTGCATCCAGAGATATAAAATTGTGGGACATTGTAAACACATTCTGAAAAAAGAGAGAATCTTGAATGTGACACACACCCATATGATTTTTATAGTGTATTTATTAGAATAGTTTACTTTCAGTTTTGTAAGTAGTAAGAAGGGTTCCTCCCCTTTTCGAGAGCAAAGATTTCATCCTGCATAACTATGGCTGAAAATCCAAGTTTTATAATCTGGAAAGAGATTATAAAATTTTCACCCAACAATTTTTTGGTGACTCTACTAGGGAATGAAGCATGCAATCAAATCCTCATGCTTTTGATTAAAGTGAATAAGCACTCCAATATCTTATTGTGATATTGTGCATATATTTATTGTTGATTTCTATTTTGTTTCAAGGCTACATTTTGGCTGAAAAAAGTTATACACAAGGTTTAAGGGCACAAGGAGTGGTAGATTCATTTTTCCAATTGTATGAGTGACATAACATTCTTCCTTCTCCTCCATGAGCAAGGTCACCATTACAATGTACTGCAAGCTATCCTGCACGAAAACTAAGATCACTACTTCCAAGTGATTCTTCTATTCTCCATAGAGTTCTAGTTCAGGTACCTATTATTCAAATTGCTATGTCTCAACCACCTCCTGGACCTGGGGGAAATGCTTTTGGTCCTCTCAGTTTGGCTGCCCCTTTCCATGAACTTCCACATGTTTCACGAAAGAACATACTAAAATTCTATGGTGCTGTCAAGCAACATCTAGATGAACATATCATTGCTTTCTACATTATTTATGGTGTTCTTGACATTGAGCATGAAGATGTTGTTGTGAGGCTGTTCATCGAAACTCCACAAGGATTAGTTGTTGAGTGGTTCTATACTCTTTCTCCTCCTTCAATTACCAATTAGAATACTCTTTGTACTAAGTTTGAAGAAAGATTCAAACCTGTTGAAGATGTACACACCTTGTTGGCACAACTTACAACCATGAGAAAAGAGTCTCATGAACCCTTGCATTATTTCATGTCCAAGTTTAATAAGTTGGTGACAAGGATTCCTATAGAGGCTAAACCAATGACCTATAATCTGAAGTGCTTCATCATCAATACGCAACTTCCCAAGGCGAGTTTCCTTTTACGTAGCACAATTCTTTCTAATGTTGAAGCAATAAACAATTAGCTACAAGTCTTAAGGATGACTTGATTCTTGCTGGTGAGATAAGAACAAATACAAATAGAAAGGGACAAGTGTCACATTATTCATCCTCCAATACCAACTCCAATTTTGTTCATCCAATGGTTAAAAAAAATCAGAATCATCTTCATGTTCCACAAGGAAGGCTTGCTTTAGAGGCTCCACCTACCAATGTAGTAGTGGGGTATTATGAAGCAGAGCAAGATGAGTATGCACAAGCTCTGAATTATCCTGCGGAAGAGAATACTGCACTATTTCAAGATGAAGAATTAGATCTAACTAGAAACTCCAATATTGGCTATTTGCAAGTAGTGAATGAATCTAATGATGAGGACTTCGTGACTGATACATATGTTGTCTTTACACGGTCACAAAAGAATTAGCTTGATCAAGCTCAAGCTACTAACCCACAAACAAAGGACAAGCCATCGGTTACCATTGCAAAAAGAGGTTCTCCTTTTCCTTGGCAACTAAAAGATACAACTAATAAATAAGTTCTCCTCATCCTCCTATAGCTTATGCTCTCCCAAAAGCCAATGTTCAACTTTTGAAGACTAGTGTTCCTTTTGTTAAGCCCATAAATGAAGTTACTACATCTTCTTTGCAAAATTCATTTAAATCTTTTGAAATAATTGATCATGCAAAGAGGACAAAGATCTGAATGTCTAAAGAAAAATACCTCAAAGCAAATCCCGACCAATTTGACAGACTTGTTAAGTTTGTTAGAGATAAAGGAATTACTCCTAGTAGGTATTCCTCTTCTAAAATTCTTGCTACCCCAAAACCAAAAACTCCACAGAATAACCTAGTTTTTGTTCCCCCAGCTACTTCTAGACATATCGATCCATTATTTATTCCCTAATTGTTAATGCTTTTAAGTTAAGTAATTGTGTTATAGATTCTGGTGCATTAGACAATGTGATGCCAACCACTACTTTGGTTTTGAATCTTACAAAAACTTTTAGCCATTGTTTTTCTATGGAAAACAAGCAAGTAACTCTAATCAGGCAGATTAAGGATGCATAGTTTGTATTTGTTGCATATCCAGAAAAGAAGATCAAGACAATAGTCTTAGTAGCAGATGTGCTAGCATCTTATGAAATTATCCTTGGACACAATTTTTGTAAAGATGTTGGAGGAGATCTTAACACGGATATTTCAGAAGCTAAGATACCTGTAAAAGGTGTGATGCAGAAGTTGGTTCTTGAAAGGGAGTCAAAATTCTCAATGACGAAGTTTGATGATTTGAGAGCTCAAATTTTATTTGATTCTTTAGGTGTTGGAACTTATTATTTGAAAATGGATGAAGATGTCGAATCTTCAACAAGGAATACAAAACATGAGTTGGAAAGTGTTGACTCTTCTCCATCAACAAATGAATCATCATTAGATGATTTATCTATCTTAGATTATGAAGCTTCATCAGATGATGAAGTCACAAATTTTGATCTTGTCAGTCTTGGTGATTTGAATGAAGTTTGGTTAATTGAGTTCGGCGGAAGTTTCTCTTCCATTGGTTCAAGAGTTGCAGTAGTTTTTTTTTCACCTAAAGGAAAAGACTTTCCTTTTTTCTTTCAAGTTGTAGTTTGACAATAGTAATAATATTAGTATGTGCAGGATCATGACGAGCCAAAAAGTGGCGATATGATGGGTATGTATAGGCTATGTGGCAGAAAATTTCTTTTTCACCCAAAATTGATGAAACGAAAAGGGTTTTTAAAGGAGATTCTCAGCTTTCCACCAATATAAATTATGCTTTACTTTGAATTTAATAAATAATTATTATTCATTTTCTATTTGAATTATGACTAAAGTCTTGATTGATAGGCTGATTGAAAAACATCTATAGCTTTCAAATGGTATCACATTTTGAATCCAAAACATGTGTCACATTCTATGCTTCACATATAGGATTAAAAAGAAAATGAATTTTATGAATTTTTGACCAAGTTAAGGTGGTTATACATACAAGTTTTATATTTTTAAAATTTGTAATAAAAAAATTCATAATTAATTATTTACTTGGAAAAAAATTTGAAAAAATATATGCATCACATCGGGACATGAGTCCTCTATTTATATATAAAATCTTATAAAAAATATTATCATTTTATTGTGGTTAGGGTGGTTGAACGACACCTACTTCTTATTTTTTCCCTAAAATTTAAGTACTACTATATTCAAATTTCAAATTTTCACCAAATAGATTTAAAAAAAATAAAAATTAACCTAGTAGTTTAGAAACTACATTCAATTTGCTACAGATTCTATTCTTACATATTTTTGAAATAATATAGATAACTTACACAAATTTTTATGTCAAGTTTCCTAACTCTGATTTTTCTTAATTTTTTGCCACTTAAGGGCTTGTTTTTTCCCTAATGATCCTACACATACCCATATGATTGAATATGAAGCTTTATTATTAGGAATGCAAGTTTCAAGTAAGAAAGGAATCAAGAACCTTCATGCCCAAGGTGATGCTGATTTGGTGATTTTCCAAATAAGGAATTTGTATGATGCAAGCAAGGTGATTATGACTCCCTACCCAACTCAAAATGACCCTATTCAAACAAGGAAAAACCCTTTGTAGTTCAATTCACTCAACTTGTCTCAACCACTCTCCTTAAGGCTTGTAGCCCTCCAAATATAACTTGTGGAGATATCTTTTAGAGAAGGCCGTACAAAGGCCAAATCAACATCAATTGAGACTCACTTTAGGATCTAACAACACTTTCCAAAAGATCCCATATGGTTTCTTTGAGAAAACCTTGCAAACCCCTAGACTATCCCTATCCTAAAACCACCAATTAGCCCTCTTTTATAAAGGAGGTGTAGACACCTAAAATGGTGGAGAATCTAATTAATTAAATCGACTTATTTGATTAATTAATCTTAAATTCATCTACTTAGTAAATAAATAGAAATATTTATTTATATTAAGTTCATTATTAATTATTCTATTTTATCATATTATTTCCCTTTAATTAAATAAATAAAATAAATATTTGTTTTATTTAATTATTATCATTATTATTTCTTCTATACTTTATCTATTAATTCTATCTTAAATTAAATACGCAGCTTCAATAATTTGTGTTATTTAATTACCTCATCACATTTCTTCTTAATTAAATAAAGATATCCTAGAATCTTTAATTTAATTATCATATTCCTTTTATTTTAATTTAATAAACAACTTCTATAGTTTGTTTTATTAAATTATTTATTCCTCTTTTGCTGAATTTTAAATAAACCAAAAATATTTAAATAAATGCATAAATCATATACCTCTATTCCTCACCAATAAAATTAGATTTTTTAAATCTAATTAATTCAACTGTCATTCATGTGAAGATGGATCATCGCGGGCATTACAACTCGAGCTAGGGATCCGCACCCTAGCTCTGCTTGCTCTTTCTTGTGCTTGCGAAGGGGGCGTTTGGTGTATGCAGGGGTAAAGACCGGGGTGGCTCTGCTTGTTGTGTCCAGATCTTGGCTGAGTCTCGGTGGTGAGAGTTTCTAGTTCAGGCGCAGGTCTGGATTGTTTCGCGTGAGACGTTTTTCGCTGGTGTTTCCTGTGTTTCGGCGTATCTACCTTGGGAAGACTTGCATGATTGCTGGTTGTGTTTCTTCTCTCTATTGCGCGGGTGGTGAAGATCAAAGGTGTGGGGTTTGGTGTTGGGCGGGGATAAGAGGAAGGGTGTGGGGAGGATTTCCCCACCCATCTTTGGGGTTCGTGTCTTTTTGCCCTGGGCATGATGGCTTGCTCAAAGGGAGAGTCGTCAGTAAGGAGCCCTCACTTGGACTTTCGGGTAGCAATTGGCTTGAAATTTTCAAGTCAAGGGATGAAGACTTTCGATAACAATCTGTTTGCTCAGAATTCAGGGACTGGTGATTTGGGGTTATCTAATGGATCACGGATCACGAAGATTAACGGTTGTCTCGAGAGGTGCAAGGAGAGGCCCAAACTGGTGGTTCCGTCTGAAATGATTGCTGAAGATGTTGAGTATTATTCAAATCACTCCTTATATTGTAAGTTTTTGGGGATGAGGGTTTCCTTGCAATTTCTGGAGGTTTGGGCCCAGAGGACATGGGAGCCAGAGGGGGAAATGGAGATAATGTTGCTGGTGAACAATTATTTCATGGTTACTTTTAATTGCATTTCTGATCGCAATAGGGTATTTGAGGGAGGCCCTTACTTTCATAATAAGGTAGGGTTGTTTATTAAGCCATGGCATGCAGGTTTTAACCCTGCAGAGGAGCTTCCAAATCGTGTCCTGGTGTGGGTTCGTTTACCGAGGTTCTCGGTGGAATGTTGTTGAGAGGATGTGCTACATCTTTTGGCATCGGTGCTTGGAAAACTAGTTGGGACTTCATCGCAGACTTTGGGTAAAAAGGTAATGACTTTTGCACGCATTTGTGTTGAGATTGATCTAAGTAGGCCTTTGCCCGATGCAATAGATATGTGTGCGGGCTCTTATTCTTGGGTGCAGCATTTGGACTACGAAACTCTTCCTTTTCGTTGTTGGCTTTGTCAAGAATATGGTCATTTGCAGCGGAGATGTCCAAGGTATAAGCCTATGGAGTTTTAGCCTTCACATCCTGCTAGCAATCTTCCTGAAACCGATAAGGGGAAGAGCTTGTCTCCTGATGAGGTCGGTGCGTCTAATGGTTTTGCCCAGGTCAAGACTTGAAATCGAAATAGGGGTCAAAAGAGGCCTTTTAAAGAAAGGCAAGATGAAGGTACCTTTAACAGATATGAGGTTTTGGATGAGCTCAGCCAACAGGAGGTGAACCCGGGGTTGATTAACCTAGACCAGGGGCTTGAGGGCTTAGCTTAGGAGGATCTTGTTCTTGATTCTTCTTTGGGTCCTCATAGGGATGATTGTCTGCACATGGTAGCTGATCAGCAGTTGGTGGTTTCTGAGGTGCAGGTACCCTCGGCCGTTGTTACCTCAGTAGGTGTGGATTATTCTCTCCCTGGGCAAAACACTGGATCAGACCCAGCTAAGAAGACCAAGCCTCCCCCCAAATTGGGCATCATGCAGAAGGATTTTAAGAAGGGCGAGGCAGAGAAATTTTCTAAACCTGGCAGAAAAAAGGATATGGAAAAGATTAAATTGGCGGGCGAGACTTTCATGGAGTCAGGGTCGGTAAAGACTCTGGATTCTCTTTTTTCAAGCCCCCTAAAATGATTGTTCTGTCATGGAATGTACGGGGCTTGAACAGCGGCCCTAGACAAAAAGCGGTTCATGATTTAGTTAGAAGTCAAAGACCTGATGTTTTCTTTTTGCAGGAGACTAAGTTATCTGTTGAGAATATGCAAGGTTTGGCACCTAAGTTGTGGAGGAGTGGGGAGTGTCAGTGCATCGGAGCTCATGGAGCTTCTGGGGGTCTTGCTTGTTTATGGAATCCATGGAGACTCCAACCTCTTTGGTGGATATCTTCTAAATCCTCTTTGTCTATGATTGCTTCTAGTTTTGAGACTGGGGAAATCATTCTCTTTTCGAATATATATGCTCCTATGGATTTTCGGGGTAAACAAGGTCTGTGGTCCCATATCAGGCTTATCCGTAGTATGATGCCTTTTCATCCATGGATTTTGGTTGGAGATTTCAATGCTATCTGCGAGTTGGCTGAGAAGCGAGGTGGTATTGGAAGGCTGGAGCCATCTGCGATGCTGTTCCGGGACAATATCAATACCTTAAATCTTGTTGATATCAAACCCAATAATGGGCAATTCACCTGGAACAATCGTCGAGTTGGTGATTTCTGCATTGCAGAAAGATTAGACCGATTTCTGGTTTCTTGTTACTGGATTGGTGGGATGTGGTTGTCTTACTCTGAAATCTTGGATTGGAGAGGTTCTAACCACTGGCCTATTAAGCTTTCTATTCAGTCAACTCGTGTGCCTCGTATGCCCTCTTTTAGGTTCCAACTCATGTGGTTGCGGGACCCTTCTTTGAATGCCTTTGTGACTGACTGGTGGAAGAAAGGGAGACCAGCTTATGGTACGTCAATGTATTTCGTCGCTAAGTTGCTCCAATATGTTAAATATGAGCTCAAACGGTGGAATCGCCAGTATTTTGGGAATGTCTTCCATGCAAAGGCGATGGCTCAGGCAGACTTGGATGGTATCACGAGGAGGTTAAGGGAGGATGGGGTGACGACTGAGTTGCTTCAGGATGAGGCTCAGGCTGTGAAAGCTCTCGAAGAATGGGAGCTGCGTGAGGAAATGTATTGGAAACAAAAGGCTCGCATTGAGTGGCTTCAGGAAGGGGATAAAAATACAGCTTTCTTCTTCAATTCGGTGAAATTCAGGCGTCATGGTAATTCTATCTCTGGTCTGGTGAATGACAGGGGAGACCATCTTTCCTCCTTCCCTGAAATCTCTAGGGAGGCAGTGCAGTATTTTGAATCTCTTTTTAGGGAGGACTTGCAAGGGGGGTCTCCTGAGGAAGCACAGATTCTTTCTTGTATCCCATCTCTCGTGTCTGGTGATTTGAATCAACAACTCATGAGTGACATCTCACTTGAAGAGCTTGAAGGGATTGTTTTCAATATGAAGAAAGGGAAGGCGCCTGGCCCTGATGGCTTCCCGATTGAGTTTTTTCAAGAATTCTGGGATATTATCAAACTTGACCTCCTAGCAATGGTTCAAGAATCTCAACAGAATAAGCAGATGCTCAAGGCTCTAAATGCTACCTTTCTGGCTCTTATTCCCAAGAGTGAAGGGGCAGATAGGTTATGCCATTTTCGGCCCATTTCTTTATGCAATGTAATTTATAAAATTATTTCTAAACTTATTGCTGACAGGTTGAAAAAGGGGCTTGAGGAGCTGATCTCTGAGGAACAAAGTGGTTTTGTAGCTGGTAGGCAAATTCTCGATGGGATTTTTATTGCAACTGAGGCCATCCATTCTATGGCCAACTCTAAAGAGAAATCGATGTTTATTAAATTGGACATGGCTAAGGCATATGACAGAGTCGGGTGGTCCTTTCTTCGGCGGGTTCTGGGTGCTCTTGGTTTTGCTGAAGAATGGATTCAATGGGTTTTGAGTTGTGTTACTTCAGTCTCTTTCTCTGTGCTTATCAATGGGAGTCACTCTGAGTTATTTGGTGCTTCTAGGGGGCTTCGGCAGGGAGACCCTCTTTCTCCTTGTTTATTCTTTTGGCTGAAGGTTTGGGGAGATGGATTAAACAGAGTGCGGAGTCTGGTCTCATTCAGGGTTGGAGGTGGGGTGGCACCTTACCTCCGCAAACTCACTTACAATTTGTTGATGATACTACTTTGATGGGGATGGCTACAATGCGAGAGGCTTCTAATTTACAAAGAGTGTTGGATGTCTACCTGGTTGCTTCAGGTCAACAGATTAATGAGGATAAGTCTTCCATTTTCTTCTTCAACACTCTGGGCCCCATTCAGCAGAGGATTGCCTGGACTTTGAGATTTCAGATCGGGACTCTCCCATTGAATTACCTTGGCATTCCTATCTCAGTGTGTAGACTACCTAGGGCGTCTTGGCATATCATTTTGGATAAATTTCGAGCAAAAGTTAATCACTGGACTCACCGATGGCTATCCTTTGCTGGTCGTGTCCAGTTGATTAAGTCAGTGGTGCAAGCTCTGCCCATTTATAGATGCATGCTCCAGGTTGCCCCTATGGGTTTTCTTAGGGACCTTGATTCTGTGGCGAGACAATTTTTAGGGGATGGTTGCTTGGAGTCCTCCAAATGGAGTCTGGCAGATGGGAGGTTGTTTGTAGCCCAAAACAATATGGTGGACTTGATCTAAGGCAGTCGGTTTTGACTGGGGAGGCTTTGGCTGCAAAGCTATACTGGCGGTGGTGTAACGAGCAGGATAAGTGTTGGGCCAGGGTTCTTTCTCAGAAGTACCTCCCAGGGATCCCTCAACCCGATATTTCTAGGTACCCCTTGGTGGGGAAGGGCTCTGTGATATGGGGCACTCTCAAAAAAGGGGTTGTGCTTATTAAGGATGGGTTATTTTGGATTTGCAAGAAGGGGACTCAGGCCCAATTTTGGTCTGATTCTTGGGATGGTTTTCCTCCCATCACCTCTCAGTTTCCCAACTTGTTGAATCTTTTCCAGAGATTTCTCGAGGTTGGTTGGTCGCGGGTGAGCGATTTTAAGTCCTTTTCCTCCTGTGGTCAGATGGAGGTGGCCAAATGGAAGTCCCTGGATGAGTGGCCAGATGTTGGTATGCAGGAGGATTGTGCTGTGCTGCAGAGTATCCTCGCCGGTCGAAGGTGTAGCTCTATCCGAGATGATGACGTGCTTGCCTGGTCCCCCAATCCTAAGGGGACCTATACTGTTGCCTCGGGTTATAGTGTGTTATTGTCTCATAGGTTGGTTGGGCCTAAAATTCAATGGTGGAAGAAGGTCTGGAACAAGCTTTCTTGGCCAAAATGTAGTTTCTTTTTTTGGATGTTGGCTTGGAATAAGTGTTTGACTTGGGATAACATTCGGAAAAGAGGTTTCCAGGGTCCTTTTGTTTGTGTTATGTGTGGGGCTAATGAGGAGGACTCTACTCATTTGTTTTTTCGTTACTCTTTTGCCCTCCAGCTTTGGCACTTTTGGTGGGGTGTTTGGAAAATTCCTTGTGTTCATGCCTCCTCCTTGATTGAATTTTGGCAAGGGATGGGTCGACCTCCTTCTGTGGCCTCCTTTTTGCAGGAGGTGTGGTATGTGGGGCCTATCTTCTTATTGTGGCAGATTTGGTTGGAACGCAATCGACGGATTTTTCGTGGAGAGCAGAGGCTAGGGCAACAAATTTGGCAGAGAATATTGGGCATGGTCCAGGAAACAGTGGAAGCTCAGTGTGAAATGGAATTCCCTTTGGTGAAAAGGGATACAGAGTTGGTGGAGAGATTGGGGATTCAGGGGTCATCATTGGCTTTGGCTAGGGCTATGAGAGGTAGGCATGAGAAGCAAAGAATTGTTAGGGATGGCAAATGGAAACTTCCTCCATTTGGTGTTTTGAAGATCAATACTGATGGATCTTCAAGAGGAAATCCAGGACTGGCTGGTATTGGGGGGATCGGTAGGGATTCTTCAGGCTCGGTGATCTTCCTCTTTTTGATCTATGAAGGGACGCAGGCCATCAACCTAGTGGAAGGGTTGGCTATTCTTGACGCTCTTGAGAGAGCTCATGCTTTGGGGTGGAGAAGGATTGTTTGTGAAGCTAATTCCTAGATATTAATCAATTTGCTTATTGAGCGAAAGGTGGTTGATGTTAGCTGGCAGTTGGCTAGGGTTGTGCAAGAAATTTTGCGGGTTAGTTCTTTGATGGAAACAGTGACTTTTGTCCACATTCCAAGGGAGTGGAATAGGGCAGCTGATTGTTTGGCGAAATGGGCTTTTGAGCATGGTAGGGGATGGAGAATTGAGGGGTGGGAGTTGGTCCCTCAGGAGCTCTGTCTCGATTTAATGAATATTCTTGCTGAAGATAGGGGTGGAAATGGTGACAGATGATGATGCTACTTTATGATCTTCAATAAGTTTTTACCCCTTTATAGTAAAATAAGAAGCTTAAATTATAAAAAAAAAATTCAACTGTCATTCGGGAAGAGCCTCGGGACAAACCTGCAGGAAATCCTCTCAATCTTCTACCTCAAATCTTTCCTCTCATCTTGCCTGGTGTTTTCATGGGGAGGAACAATCCTCCATGATCAGCTCCACCTTCTCATCTCATACCATTCAATTCTCCAGATTGAATCTCAACCTCTGTTGTGTTACCCCTTCACAAATGTGTGTCGTGAAATCTATAAATATAGGTTTCTGCTACAGGAAAAGGATCCTAATTTGTGCAATCTTACTCTGTAGGTATTCTAGGTGATCAAGCATTCAAGCAATCATAGAAGCAATCATCAAGCAATCAAGCATTTTAGTTCATCAATCATGGTTGTTTACAGTAGTTTCTTTCTCATAAGTTTTACTGTAGAATCATCTTAGTTGCATTTAGGAATCATAATAGCTTAATTCTCATTCTTTAAGTGTCATTTCAACAATCTATTAGCTTATTTAAATCTGAGAGCAAAGTAGATTAGAGAAATCTTTAAAGTTAGAGAGCAATAGGATAGATTTCTTGAAGGTTCCTGTGTTTAAAATAGTTTAAATCTCTTGAATCTTAGATGCAATGTCTTATTTAGAAGTGTAGATGCATACTTAATTTGTTTATCTCATTCTTACACTTCCATTTTGGTGCCCACCGTGGGGCCTAACCCCATATTCTAAAAAATTTGTGAAAAGTGTCTTACAGGTATCGGCGTGTTTGTTTTAGCAGAATCAAGGTTTTTTATAGCGTGCCGACTGGATTTTGTAGCGCATCGGAGGAAAACTATAGTGCGCCACACAACTATTTTAGCACCTCAACCCTCTATTTTAGCGCCTCAACCTTTAGTGTTCAGCACCTCGGTGCACTTTTGTAGCACCTCAGGGCTCTGTTTTAGCGCCTCAGATTTAGTGTTTTGATAGTCAATCTTAAAATGGCCATATCTTGGTCATACGGATGTCTTTTTCGATGATTTTTTTTTTAAATGGGGTAGAATTTCATAAGCTATGCAATGGTGTAGGTATTTATCACTTTTTGTAGAGTTAAAATTTTAAATTTTACATTTAAAGTCAAATCACATTGTAACTTGGTCTAAGGTTTAGGGTTTTCTTGCTTAATCATTCATCTAACCCTTATATCTTCTTATTTCTTGATCTCATCTAACATTTGGAGCATTTACATAGGTTTTAAGAAGAAAATGGAGCATTGAAGTGAAAGAAAGAGCATTTGATATTCATTGTAATAGTGTTTTCGAACACTCATTGGAAAATAACCCATCATATATTTTGTTTCATTCCTGATTTAGGACCAAATAGCATCAATAAAAATGTATCTTTTTATCTAGATCCGATGCATCCGCAGCCAGATTTTGTTATTTAATCTCTTATTGGTTAAAATTTATCAATCCTAGGACAGAAAATAGGTTAAAATTTATCAATCCTAGGATAGCAAATGGATAAAAATTGATCAATCCTAGGATAGAAACTTCATTATTACTTGTGGGATTAAAATTGAACATCATGCTTTTTATGGAGCAATATCTCCATATAGATTAGATAATTTATCTTTTGGGTTTTAAAAAAAGTGAACAACTTCTTTGTTGTGATTGGGTGATAGGTTTATGCTCTCCCCTTGACTGGGTGCATCAGAATACCAAACTCACTTTTACTTTGCGCATTTTCAAGCTTTCATTAAAACCTTTAGACAGACCTGCCGTAGTGGGAAAAAGTACTCACCCTACGGGAATTACCTGAGTGGGGACAGCCAAAAGCCATGGCATTCCAACCCACTTTAAAATTTATGTGAATCTGGGGAAACCCTTTTTCAACGAAAGTGTGCAGGATAACCATCCCCAAAATCTTTGTTCTAAATATTGGGAGGTCTCTCAAGGGAGTTTATCCATTTTCCGCTTTGAACGGAAACCCTATCTAAGAACCTAGAAGTAGAAGCACGCTTGTCAGTTTCTAAACATTGTAATACTCAGCGATGCAGGGGTGGGGAAGAATCTACCCTCAAGCACTCACCATATAATTGCCAAGGACTGTTTGCTCAGGGGATCCGGTATCCACTTCCATCACTCTGAGTACGCACCTAGAAAAGACAAAAACATGGGCACCCTCTAGGGGGTGACATGGTTGTGTGAGTCGATGCAATTCCAAGTTGTGGGCCGTTTGAGTATATAATGATGACCTTTTGTCTCTAGGAGTGAGTCTATCTGAATTGTCTTATCTGTTATAAACCAGTGAAAATCAAGAAGAACCATGTTTGGTTCTTGAACATACACTCTTTGTTTAAGAATTTAGGATTTAATCAACAACAGTTCTATTTTTGCTTGCTATGTTTTCTTGTCATTAAAACAGATAAGATCATCCCAAAAAGAAACACAAACCACCATGGCTGAAATAGAGGAGGATCAATTGAATGCTTTAGCTTATCAACTAAAGAACCTTCAACAACAAATCTGGGAAACAACCACAAAGAGATATCTAATGCCAAACATCTACCCATATCCTCTTGACCAAACAATGAACATGAGACCTTCTTCACCAACAACTCCATCATCCAAGTTCAATATCTTTGAATTTTTCCAAAATTTCAATAAGCCAAAATCTCAGTCCTCAAATACAAATTATATTGAACAATCTTATCATGTCATGCATTTATCTCCATCCACCATAAGCCAAAATGAACCTCAAGATTCTTTCACTCAAGTTAACAATTCCATCCAATCATCCTCTTCTATCATATCTTCTACATCCAATGATTCATGTCAAACTCTCACTCCAAAGCATGCTAGCATAGACTCTCCCTACACATCAAGATCAAAATATTCTTTCCACTCCATCCAATGATTCCACAATCTCACAAAGTCTTCCCATCTTTGATCAAGATCCCATTTCTCAAGAATCTTATGACGATCCCCTCCTTTCACTTTTCATCCAAAATAATTCACATCCATCTCAAGAGACAAGTATCCTTCCAAGTTCTTTTTCCACATCATCTAATCAATCCATACCATATCATGATTCTATTGCATCACAAGATCATGATAGTTCTTCCATCCTATCTAATGATTTCTTACCAATTGATGATCAAGACACGCTTTCTACGAAATCTAATGATTCCTTTCCTCATCAAGATCAAGATGTACTTTGATTCAAGGATACCCTTTCATCCCATGAAGATGTTTATCCTTCTTATGATCAAGATATTCCTTTCATACCACTTCATGATCCTTTTCCAAGTCAAGATAGAAACACCTCATCATCCCCATGTCAAGATTCTATCGCACCTATTCAAGCTATCCATGAACCCCACACCTATAAATTAGGATCCTCCACCTTTATCCATTCTGGTTTGCTTCCAACACCTATCCTTTCATCCATATCATATCCTCCCCAAAATGAACTTGCATCTTGTTTCACAAATAATACATATCCCATTGGTAAACAAATGTGTCAAAGTATGAACTACAAAGGAAAAGGATTAGGCATTCATGAACAAGGTATCCTAGAACCCCTTTCTATTCAAAAACACCCATATCACCATGGCCTTGGTTATACACCTAAGTGTCCTAGTGCATCAAACCTATCATCTATCCTAGGTCCTCATCCTAGTCCATCAAAATTTCCATCTATCCTAGGTCCATATCCTATTCCTCAAGAACAACAAAGGCACACATCCTTGATGCCCTTTCAAAATTCTACCCACATTAACTCATCCATAATACCTCCATACTATTCATCTCAATCCACCCCTCCCATTGCTCTTGGAAGCAATTTGGGTGCCAAATATCAGAAGCTTCTATATCAAAATCCACATGTATCAAAGGATCAACATGTCTCCTCGAAGAGACATGCAAAAATAAAAGAAAACTTGATCCAAAATCAAAGGAAAAATCAAAAAGGCCACAAAGGCTCATCAAAGCAAAAAGGAAATTTTCAAAGACCACAAAGGTCCATAAATCAAAAGAAAATTTCAAAAGGCCACAAAGGCCCATCAAAGAAAAAAGGAAATTTTCAAAGACCACAAAGGTCCATAAATGAAAAATTTTCAAGGCCACAAAGGCCCACTAAGCAAATATCAAAGTCAAAAATCATGTGGATTCCTAAAAGTCTCATAGAAGAAATAAAATCAAAATTGGCATCCAAATTTTCTAATCCAAAAGCTTCCTCCAATCTTCCATATAATAACCTATCACTTTCCAAATCCATTCTTCCTCCATCACTCCACCATCCTTCAAGGTGTGTGCCAATGTTGAGCTTGTCATCCTTGCCATCTATCCATTATCCAACATTCATCCCCCATCATTCCCCTTTAATCCAAACCTTTGCATAAATCCTTAGTCTCTTCCATCATACCATTAATCTACCAGCATTTATGAGTCTAATCCCTATTTCCATGGTTAATTAAAGGGATAATTGGTTGTGAAACTCAATGTTAAAGTCCTTCCTCCATCTCCCTATCATCCATATCCTATCTTCCATATTCCTCTTGCACTCTATACTTAGGGGCAAGTCTCATCCATCTTATCATTCATGGTCATTATCCTTTCTACGCTCATTCCTTACATTTCCACTTTTTGATCTTGATAAGGTTAAGAATCTTCTTGAACATAATATATGCTTATCCTATATGCTTTATCCATATCTTTCATACCATATCTTTTATCTCATCCATATTCCATCATTCTTACTAGATACATCCTTTCTTTTCATCCTTGGTTTTGATGAAGAATGGGGGCAAAGAACTTGGTCCTTGTGTATATATCTTGTCTAGTTGATCTTGATCATCCCATTCATTATCGTTATCCTTGCATTATTCCACTCCATATCTCCTATCTTATCAAAATCCATGTCATCATGTCCCTTTGCAACCTTGAATCTTATCATGCAAATCATATTTGAGCCTAGCTGTAAAACATTATCCAATCCTCATATCTTTTGTCAATCAATCATCAACAATCATCAATCTTTTTGTACTTAGAGGATATTAGTAATCCTAAGTACTTATCATCATCATGCCTTATGGAATCAATCATTCTTGGCATATTAATCAATCAACTATTGTCATCTTTCAACAAGAGATATGTTGCTTGTGTGACATGTTTTGCAGTGACTTTCATTTTGATCTATCATTTATCCATGGTTGCATTACCTCTATTGTGGTTCATCTTGTTCCTTCAATCGGTCATACCATCTCATTCCAAATCAAATATCTTGAAAATCCAAAAAAAAAAATTTAAAAATCCTAAAAACATCATAAAATCCATCAAAATCCAAAAACATCAAAAAATAAAACTCCAAAAAAACATCACAAAATCAAAATCCAAAAACATCAGAAAATCCATGCAAAAACATTCATAAAATCGAAAACACAAAAATAGAGTCTACATCAGTCAGAAAATGGAGTCTGTGTCGGTCGAACTACGTGGTCTCTGCATGTATAACGTAGGCAAGGCTAATCTTTGATCAACCCCCAAGGCCCCTAGGATAGGTCTTTAGGTTAGGTCTTTGGTCGGATATCTGAGAATATCATACACACATCAGCACACACAACTTCAACATGGATGATCTAATATGAATAATGATTTGAAAATACTTTAAGTAGATTTTGAATTGTTGTACTTTTCTTTTTATCATTTTCTTATCATTTCTTTGGAGCTACTCGATGATGTATTGCACTAGAGAAGCAAGGAAGGAGAATGGTATTTTTCTTTGTTTACTGCATGTGAGTTAGTCATTATTATTTTGTGAATTTTCAGGGGAAGTGCTCTACCAAGTACCATGGATGACATTCCAATTCACTTAAGATAATGATTAATTCTTGTCTGTTTACACAAGAAATGCTCAGGTCATCTCAGTTTAATTATACCTTGATGCTTGTGTTCGCTTGCAATACCAAAAATCATGAAAGAAGTACTCAGGTCATCATTGGTCTATCTCATATCATTGATGCTTGTATTTTCTTTCAACATTTTTAAAAGCTCAGTGATGATACAAAGAAAAATCAAAAGATTATTGAAATGACACTTAGAATTGCATGGCTAAAATAGATTTCATCCATATTAGTCTTGCATATTCATTTATAGATTGTTTCAAAAGCTACCAAATTTCAATCTCAAAAGCTACACGTATTCCCTCTCTACATCATATCACCATCTCTTCAATATTTCTTAGGATATCATCTCTTTCTTAATCATTTTCTTTCATTTCAGTCATCTCAAATTCCATCCAATCTTAATCTATTAATTCTAGCACAAATCATTTAATCACATCTTTGGTTTTGTTCCCAACCTTGTTACAAGCCTTTATCCAATCATCATCATCGGGATGTATCCTTCCCTATCATTTTGTGTTGTTTCGGGACGTATCCTTCCCTCAATCAACAACACTCTTATCATCATCATCATCAATCAATCTTGGCTTGCAACTTGACCAGGGCAACATCACGTTTATCCTTGAATCCATTTGTGCTTACTTACTTTTCATCGTCTCCTTTCATTATCTCTTCCTCATCCCATCCCCTATTCTATTCATCATGTTGCATCATCAAGTTCCAGTACATTAATCGATCTTATACTGGGGTATATCAATCAATCAGTGAAGTCAAATCACAAATCAACAATCTTATCAAATCAATCAACATCAATCAATAAGTCTATCAATCAATCAAATCTAATAAGCTTTGTTCAAATCTTGTGATCATCAATCTATCATTCAACCTCGCCTATCATGAGGTTACTCATTCAATCAATCAATCATTGAACCTCACCTATCATGAGGTCAATTATCAATCAATCTATCATTGAATCTCACCTATCATGAGATCAATAATCTTCTAATCTATTAGGATCAACAATCAGCTGACGTGATCATCAATCATCATCATAATCAACTGGAGGAATCAATATTTCTTTATCGGGAGATAAATCGTTTCTCTATCATCAAATCATCATCATAATCAATCATGAAATTCAAAATTCATCAATTTATCTTCCGAGGGGGCATATATCGTTATCATTTCAAAATTCAACATCTGAGGCAAATCAGGGGCATATCTTAAAACTTTTCCTCAATACTGGCAGCTGAGGCCAAATTTTCTTTGAAGCAATGCGTAAACACATCACTTCAAAGAGGGGCAAAATGTAGACACCTAAAAATGGTCTGAAGAATCTAATTAATTAAATACGACTTATTTGATTACTTAATCTTAAATTCATCTACTTAGTAAATAAATAGAAATGTTTATTTATATTAAGTTCATTATTAATTCTTCTATTTTATCATATTATTTCCCTCTTAATTAAATAAACAAAATTAAATACTTTGTTTTATTTAATTATTATCATTATTATTTCTTCTATACTTTATCTATTAAATCTATCTTAAATTAAATACACAGCTTCAATAATTTGTGTTATTTAATTACCTCATCACATTTCTTCTTAATTAAATAAATATATCCTAGAATCTTTAATTTAATTATCATATTCATTTTATTTTAATTTAATAAACAACTTCTATAGTTTGTTTTATTAAATTATTTATTCCTCTTTTGCTGAATTTAAATAAATGAAAAATATTTAAATAAATGCATAAATCATGTCCCTCTATTCACTCACCAATAAAATTAGATTTTTCAAATCTAATTAATTCAATTGTCATTCATGGGAAGAGCCTCGGGGACAAACCTGTAGGAAATCCTCTCAATCTTTTGCCTCAAATCTTTCCTCTCATCTTGCCTGGTGTTTTCATGGGGAGGAACAATCCTCCATGATGAGCTCCTCCTTCTCATCTCATACCATTCAATTCTCCAGATTGAATCTCAACCTTTGTTGTGTTACCCCTTCACAAATGTGTGTCGTGAAATCTATAAATATAGGTTTCTGATTACAAGAAAAGGATCCTAATTTGTGCAATCTTACTCTACAGGTTTCCCAGGCATTCAAGCAATCAAGCAAATAGAAGCAATCATCAAGCAATCAAGCATTTTAATTCATCAATCGTGCCTGTTTACAGTAGTTTCTTTCTCATAAGTTTTACTGTAGAATCATCTTAGTTGCATTTAGGAATCATAATAGCTTAATTCTCATTCTTTAAGTGTCATTTTAGAAATCAATTAGTTTCTAAAATCTGAGGGCAAGTTGATTAGAGAAATCTTTAAAGTTAGAGAGCAATAGGATAGATTTCTGAAGGTTCCTATGTTTAAAATAGTTTAAATCTCTTGAATCTTAGATGCAATGTCTTATTTAGAAGTGTAGATGCATACATAATTTGTTTATCTCATTCTTACACTTTCATCTCCCACTCTTTCCCACTCTCTCCCACCCTCTCTCCCATCCTCTCTCTCACCCAATCCCACCCTCTCCCACTCTCTTCCCCCCTATCTCCCACTC
>VDFB02171815.1:0-23030 GCA_007258455.2 Sequoia sempervirens
CATCAAGACTTAATCCCAATTCTCAATCACATCATTCACAATAAAGATTACTTACCTTTTTCCCAAAACTAACTTGACTCACTAAGACCAACTAGGACGTGAGTGTGTGAATGTCCAACTAGACTCATTAGGGGTTACCAGGCCAAGTTCTTCTCCTGAGTGATACTTCCTCTCTCTTCTGGAGGTTCAAACCTATTCCTGCACTCAACTTGGCACATCATAACAGTAGTTAGCCGAACACAAGATAATCATATGCATCATACATTTCATAGTTAGAATCATTATAAAATATCAAATTGCATCAATCATTCATTCATCATATTTCCATTCAAGATTCATTAAACATATTCACATAAGGATTCATAAAACACATTCATGTAAAGATCCATAAAACACATTCCTTTATTCAAGCAATTTAATCGAACAAGGTAATAGTAAATAGGTAATATCACTCTGGGTGTAACATATTCCCCCCCTTTTGAATCATCGTCATTGATGATTTATTAAGTATCAACATGTACATAATATAAAACATCAAACAAAAAACATCCTTAAAGCATCACATTACAAAACATCATTGTTTTCAAGAGTTTTCAAAATCTTGCAAGACTTGTGGAAACTTCTACATCTCAGCATAGTCTTCCCAAGTGGAAAAGTCTTATGCATACTAGTCCCATTGGACCTTGCACTACAAAGCCTCTCTATTACGTAAGTGGATCTTACATGTTCTGATCACCTTGAGAGGCTCGATTATTATCACTCCCGGATCTTGTACCTATAAAGAATTCCAATTAATAAAATGGTTATCACTTGGTGTATACTTATTAAGATATGATACATGAAAAACATCGTGCACCCTAGCAAGAGCTGGTGGAAAAGAAATCCTATATGCTACAGGGTTGATCTCCTCAAGAACCTGAAAAGGACCTACATAGTGCAGACCTAGTTTGGATGAATTTCCAAACTTGATTCAACTTTTATGAGGCTTGACCCTTAACAAAACCTTTTTTCCTACTAAATTTTTTTTGGGTACCCATTTGGCATCAACATAACTTTTCTACCTATCATTAGCTTCTACTAACCTCTGCTTAGTAATTCCAACTTGCTTCTCCATTTCAAATAACATCTTTGACCCAAGGCTTATCCTATCTTCTAGCTTATCCCAACTTATAGGAGTTTGACACTTCCTACCATATAATATTTCAAATGGAGCCATCTTGATTAGAGAGTGATAGGAGTTATTATATGCAAACTCAACCAATGGTAGGTAATCCTCCCATTTTTATTGCTGATCCATGCAATACATCCTTAGTAGGTCTTCTAACACTTGGTTCACCCTTTCAGTTGTCCATCCATCTCTGGATGATAAGTATAACTTATATTCAATTTCATTCCAAGTGCAAAAAATAAGGTTTAAAAAAATCTAGATGTCACATGAGCATCCCTATCAAATATAATTTTTAGGAATCCCATGTAATCTAAATATCTCTTGAACAAACTTTCAAGCTATTACAGGAGCTCCATCGGTCAAATTTCCTAGTATAAAGTGAGCTACCTTAGTGAACTTGTACACCACTACCAAAATGGCATTTTTCTTATTCCTTGACATAGGTAGTCCTTGCACAAAATACATACTAATAATCTACCACTTAATCTTTGGAAATTCATGTGGATATAGAATACCTGGAGGATGATGATGCTCCGCCTTCACTCTTTGGCACTCTAAGCAATTTTCTACAAACCTTGTAGCATCCCCTTTCATACCCTTCCAAAAATATAATGGCTTTACATCCACCAACATTTTGGTGACACCAGGATGTCCTGAATAGTGTTCTTTCCATACCAAGTTCCTCAATTCTCTAGAATTAGGTACATAAATTCTCCCTTAAAATCTTAATAATCTATTAGATTCAAGGTGATATCCTTCATACCTTTGATCTTGCAGATCATCCATGAGTGTTTGCTTGACTTGTTCATAGAACTCATCACCCTTGGATTATTGCATCACTTGACTCTTAAAGTCAGTCTGGATTGATACCATCGAGGAGATATGCTTCCTATGACTTAGAGAAAAAACAACCTGATTCTCCTTCCCCTTGATATAACTGATGTTGAAATAATAGTCATATATCAGTTCTAACCACCTTCTCTACCTTGCATTGCGATTAGGTTGGGTAAAAAAATACTTGAGACCATGGTGATCGGTATTGAATTCAAAGGGATTTCCCAATAGATAGTGTCTCCACATTTGTAGTGCATGAACAACCACTGCTAACTCTAAATCATATGAAGCATAATTTTATTCATAGGGATTTATCTTCCTTGACTCATAAGCTATGACTCACCCCTCCTACATTAAAGCTCCACCCAATCCTTCTCTTGATGCATCGGTGACAACAATAAAGTTGCCATCTAGATCTGGTACCTTCAAAATTAGAGCTGTAGTCAAATTTTCTTTGATTAGATCAAATGCTACTTGACATTTATCTGTCCACCCAAACTTCTTACCTTTCCTTTGCAAAGAAATGTGATTAGAAAATCTATCCTTGAAAAGTTTAAAATAAACTTATGATAATACCTAGGAAAGCCCAAAAAAATTCTAAAAATTCTAACCTCTGGTACACTCTTGGGCACCAACCACTCCAACACTACTTCTATCTTAGCAATATCAACTGCAATCCCATCTACCGAAATTACATGACCTAGATATTGTACCTCTTTTTGGAAGAAGGTACACTTTGAGAGTTTTCCATACAACTTGTGTTCTCTCAATTGTTGTAACACCATCTCCAAATGCTTATGATGTTCTTCTTCATTCTTAGAGTAGATTAATATTTCCTCCAAGAAAATGAACGCAAACCTATTCAAGCAGTCTCTAAATAAATTGTTCATTAGGTTCATGAATGTTGTTGATGCATTTGTCAGTCCAAAAGGTAGGACTGTGAACTCGTAATGTTCGTATCTAGTTCTAAAAGCCATCTTGAAAATATATTCATCCTTGATTCTTAGTTGATGATATCTAGAACGTAGATCAATCTTTGAAAACACAACCACCCCCTACATCTTATGAAATAGATCATCGATATGTGGCAATGGATACTTATTATTTATCATTTCTTTGTTAAGAAAACAACAGTCAATATATAAGCATAGTGTACCATCTTTCTTCTTGAAAAAGATCACTGGCGCTCCCCAGGGTGAAACACTGGGTCTTATTAATCCTTTAGACAACAATTCTTCTAATTGTGCCTTCAACTCCATCAATTACATTGTGGTCATCCTATATGGTACTTTTGATATAGGTTCCAACCTAGGGACTATATCAATGGAGAAATCGAACACTCTCTTAGGAGGCAATCTAGGTAGTTCATCAGGAAATACATCCACAAATTTTTGTAGGACATGATACTTCTCCATATCTGTTTTCCCTATTTCCACCACTTCATCTTCTTCAACTTCTTGGGAATCTTGAGGTTCATAATACATGACATCACCTTGAAGGATGGATTCCTTGTATTCATCAAGTTTATCCATCATTACTATGAAGAGTTAACACCCTTTCTTTTTTTCCCTATGCATTTGCACATCTGAAATCTATCACAACTTTACTTCTCTAGGTGTTCCTTGAAAAGAAACTCGGTTACCTAGATCATCTACGCATTCTATGGTTATAGTATGGGAATCCATTTTAGCTCTATGCTTCCATAGCCATTTCATTCCTTAGATGGCATCATAAGAACTTAAGGGAGCTACATATAGATTTACCTCAGTAGGGAAATTTGGAAGTTCTAACCTTGCTTCAAATAGACATTGAATCACCATATATCTTGTTTGGTTTGCATACTCCACAATCCAATATTTTTCCATAAAACCATCCTTTCTAGACATTTGACCTGCTATTTTAGGAGAAATTAAATTTTCTATCACACCAATATCTATTAAAATTGAAATAGGAATTCCAAACAAAGTACTTGAGACCTCTACTAGAGTAATTTGATACTCGGCTTGTCAGTTTATACTGCAACATGTATCCTTTGCTAGAATGCAGCTTGCTATGGAGGTAGAGAATTACCTCGTGGTTGAGATTTCATCAGCTTGTTAGGACATCAATTAGCAAAGTGATCTCCCCCACACGTATAACATCCTCTCAATGGTTGCCTCTTCCTCACAGGCCTTCCAGAGTTATTAGCATTTCCACCAATGTTATTGTTGAAGTTGTTGTTGCTTCCTCTTCAATGTTTCCTTGGTTCATTCTAATTTTGCTAGGGTCCCTTATCTCCTTGCTTCTAATTTTTTCCCCTTCATTAGGCATCTTTGGAGCTTGATTAGCTTGCACTAAGATAAACTTCTTTCTATTCCTTTCTCGATAGATTGAAATTGACTTAAGCTTTTGTTCTTGCTTAATAGCTTTTTCATACACCAAGTCCATGGTTGCAAGACCATGTACATCTACTTCACTACCTATTTGGGAATTAAGAATCATAATAAACTTCCTTATTCAGAATCACTCATCCTTTTGGTACATTGGTACATACTTCAGGAGGCGGGTGAAATTTTCCCAATATTCATTCACTGAAGAATCTCCTTATTTCAAATTATCAAAATCAATGAGCTTTTGATTGTAGAAGAGTTGTGGTAACTATCGTTTCTAGAAAATCTCTACAAAATCACTCCATGTCAACCTCAAGGAGCTAATTCCTAACTCCATTTTCTTATTCATCCACTAGTTGGATGCGTCACCTGACAACTGGAAAGCTCCTCATATGGCTTTATTGACTTCAAAGTAATTTCTAATATCAAAGTACTTTTCCATGTCCATAAGCCATGCTTCGCCCACATCCCCAGTAGCACTACCCTCAAACTTAGGAGGTGTAGTTTTCTTAATGTCACAGGATAACTCATTGGTCAGTCACTTCCTTTTAGTTCCATTTGAGTTTGATTGTGACTCCTCATCCTCTTATTCACTAGAATGGGTGTGATCATGAGAAATTTCCCCTTCTCATTATTGGTAACTTCCTCATCATTATTTGGGACTTCTTGTTCCACCCTTTCTTTACCTCTTATTTCCTGTTTGAGGTTTCCTATTCTTGCTCTTGTTTCATCTATTATAGTCAAGATGTGATCCAACTTAGCTTCAACATTCTTAGTACCTTTTCCTACTTCTTTACTTCCTCCAATGCTAGTTCGTGTCCTAACCATTTCTCTCAAGAATCATCATACCTAAAGGTTTCATTTATTTAGATCTAAGAAATTTTTCTTAATGTTCCACAAAAATAAAACAACCATTCACATAAATAATCCCATAAATAACTTATACACATTTTTTTTTTCAAAAGCATGTTTTTATTTAAGATTCAATAAGTATTTCAATATCCTTGAGCTTACATAGAATGACTATTCAGATAATCTAAGGGGGTATATCCCTTTGATTCAATTTCAGATATATAACTTCATGGGATATAACCCTCCAAATTTTTCTCATTTCTATCTTCAAAAGGATAATATCCCTTTGATCTATCCTCAAACATATAGTTTTGATGTACACAACCCTCTGATTCACTACTTGTGGCTATTACGATGCATTCCACTAAAGCAAGAACTCGAGGATGCCTAAATAACATGATTGGACTAACACTGCATTCCAAGGGAATATCCCTGGAAAGTGAAAAGGAGTTCGAATTTTATGGAGAGATAGGAGGTAAGCAATTGAAGTTGGAATCATCTTTCATCCTTCTCTTCTCTTGAATAATTCATGAAAGAGCATGACTGAATGTCTCACTAATTTCTGACCAATGAATTTCTTGTAGTCATCCTAAGATGCACCATATTGGCACAAGAATTTTCAAACATTAGGTTCACGTAAATGTTGGATTGGAAACATAGCAAGCACATAGGTTCTAGAGTTGAACAGGGTAGCTCTAATACCACGTGTAACATGCCCATTGTTCTACATAGTAAAATTTCCTATGTTTACCCACAAGTGAATAGTTTATGCATCTAACCATTAAGAGAAATATTTTTTTTTCTTTTCCTTTGAATAATAAATGCACATTGAAACACATTTCAAACTTCTCCATTGCATACAAAAGAATTCCTTTCATTCATTCAAATAATGATGATACATAATGTCCCTATGAAATTTCATATTCTATAATTTCCATATAAATAGATACAAGATACATACATAGCTTAAAAAATCTTACAAAATATATAAAGAATAAATGGTCCAAGAAGTCCCCCTCAAATCTTTGGCTGCCAACTGATGAGGAGAAGCATCACTCATGTGATTTTTTGCCAACCATGAACTTACTGCAGTCCCTCGCACATCTACCTAACTAGTAAGATGGCCTTACCTTTCGACAAAGAGATTGGTTTGATAACCGCATAAAAATATCCTTTTATGAGCATGGTGTTGTGTCCTATACATTTATAGAATTGACATACAATGGTTAACAACTACGTGTATGTACATCCTGACCTAGTATGTAATCACGAATCATAGTGAAATTGACAGTGTAAATAGTGGCTACTTACTACTTTGGAAAAAGTATTCTTCACCCAAAAAATAGAGTGGATGTCTCTTATTCACACACCTTCCTAACTCAATTTGGATTAATGACCATTCATACACTATATGTAGGTTATCCCCTTCCTGATAGATTAGACAAACCCCAAGAATAACCCACATAACATCCCATAAATAAAATGACTTTACTACCAAGGTGATTCCAGAAACTTCTTATTCTTAGCTACATAAGTATAGTTTATACATCCTACTTATAGCGATGACAACTATGTATAGCATAAATACGTTTGCATTCAAATGAACTCCCTTATATAGGGTACATATATATATAACAACTACGATAGGTTCTACAACACAATGCACAACCAAGAAGCATGCAATCTTTGAACAAACATCACAACATATTCATAAGAATTATTTTCCAACATAGTAACAATTCTAATTAACCTTTCCAACATATCAACAAAGGTATAGAAACTAGCATGCCTATATAATGCTTCTAATTGATTGAATTCCTTCCTAGAATGAACCCTTAAGTTTGATTGATACCTCCTCCAAGATCCACTTGATTACTCTCTTCTAACTTCTCATCGAATCTCACAATAATCACAAATACGATACAACAAAATAACTCTCAACTCACAAAATCTCAACTCTCTAAATAAAAAATCACTGCAAAATAACTTCAAGATAATCAAAATGATAAGTGTAGCAATTGGTAGAAGGAGAACCTCTATTTATACTAATTTGTGAGCAACTGAAGGATACAAACAAGTTAGTATTTTTTCCACCTTTCTAACCTCATGCAATGACTCATTAGTCTATCTCACAAGATTGCAACACCTCACAGTCCTCACCATTTAAATGGCTGAGTCGACTTGACAAATGGGACAACAAGCTCAAGACAACTTTCCTAATTTAAATTCCTTTACAAAATGATGCCAAGTTTGCACTTGACTAAGTCTAAACACTATTTGCAAGTTTATGTGTATTCAAAGACTCCTTTTAACTTTTAAACACTAGCAACTATGTCGCCACCTTCATAGTGCGACTTGTTGACATATTATCATGTTTCAAACAACATTTAATCCCATTCTAAAACATTTTACACATCATATTATCCTACGTGCTATGTTATTTTTTTGACTTGGTCTTACCTATTGCAAGTATGAAGGTGTTGTCATTGATGTCAACTATGTGTTAAGGAATTTTTTTGCATGATAAAGATGTCAAGGATATTGAAAAAATTGTGAAAAAGATGAAAACAGGTTGTAGGGGTTACAAGACATAATAACCCAACCAAAATAACCTTGGATAGAATAACCCGTACAATAACCCAAGGACAAAATAACCCAGGGTCATAATAACCCAAGACAAAATAACTGTGGTCAGAATAACCCATGGACAAAATATCCCTGTAAGAATATAGAGAAAGGAAAAAGAATATAAATTATGGGTTATTTTGTCCATGGGTTATTTTGACCGTTATTTTTTCCATGGGTTATTATGAACCTAGGTTATTTTTCCCTTGGGTTATTACGATGGGAGTCCAGGTTATTGTGGTTGGGTTATTATGTCTTGATACTTGTTGGGTGTGCATGTGTAATTGAGGTATTGAGGAATGTTGTGAGTACATGGAGATATATTTTTGTTGCAGTGTATGAAGATGAGTTGGAATGAAGTAATAAGTTGAGATGATGTCTCTGGTACTTGGTTTCCAAGTGCTTTTGAGAAAAATTGATAAACAAAGAAAATAGTGTTGTGCAAGTGTTTAGAATGTGCTCTAAGATGTGCTTCACATTTCTTCTATGCTGATGCTATTCCTGTGTGGATCTAATATGTTGTTCAAAGATGTTAGAGGCTGCTATATTCAAAATTTGGGTTTCTGGATTGTTGTATAGAGAGATATTTTCACCAGTGTGTGAACCAGTTTTTCAATGTTGCTTTTTGTGGCCTGGGAGAAATGTATTTTCTCCACATTTCTTTGTAGTTTGGATTCAGGTTGTGAGGATTTGGGAAGTTTCTTATAATGATTTTATCTTTTAGTGGTATAGTACAGTGTATGTTTCATGCATCAAGGTGTGAATAAGGTCTACTAGATGTTCTGGGTTGAAGTATTTCTATGTTGTGAGTTTGGATGAAGTCTTTGTTGTATCTCAGGTGGTTCAAGGATTATTATAGATCATGCTCAAGTGAATTTTGTTGTCTAGAAGTTTCATATTGATTTAAGGAAGTGTTTACTTACTGTTTATGGTGTTAGCATGGGTATTGGTTGACCTTGTGTTAACACTACATGCGAGGCTTGTGAAAGTGTGTTGAGGTGTGTTAGGATTAATTTGGGTCCTAATTAAGGATTTATATGGGTTTCCTTCATTCATATCCACCACAGGAATGTTTAGGTGCTGACCTAATTTGAATTTGTAAGTGTAACAAATAGTTGTCGACCTTGGAGAAGGTTTTTGACGTTGAGGTTGATATAAATAAGAGTAATGTTGTTGTAAGATTCAAGAGAGAAGCAAGATAGATGCGAGATCAATGCAAGTGATGTGTGTGATTTGAATTTGAGTAGAGCAGTGTGAAATTCAAAGAGTTGGATTCTTGAAGGTAGTGAGCTGAAGGTGTCTGAAATATTTCATGTAAGACTGTGAAAGTGTTGGAGCATTTGTGCTGGATTCCTAGTTGCATTGAGAAGTTGTTCTCTATGTAACATTTCTCTTCTATCTTCTTGTGTTCTTTCTATGGCAGTAAGCCCTAGTTGTGAGCCTCTTTGGACAGTATTCCTATTCTAGCAGTGAGCCCTTGTACCAGTTTTGGAGTTACTTATATTGTGAGCTAATCCTCACGTGGTTTTTCCCTCATTGGGTTTTCCACGTAAATTTGGTTTTCTCGTGTATGGTGTTGTTATTTCAATTTATGTTATTTGCATTTCATGCTTAATCACTTTAATAGAATAAGGGTTTAATGAATGCATGTGGATCTGATTACTATTGAGGGTTTGATGTTTTAATTTGATACAATTGATTCACCCCCCTCTTATTTGTCATGTTCATTCAACATTACCAACATTATGTGTTGGTTCACATTCCACTTAAAGTTGCACTTTAAGCTTTATGCAATACATGATATAATATGTGCTTTGCTACACTTTATTAACAATAATAATAAACTCTTTTCTTATGCGCTTTGAGGTTTATATTAATAACTTTTAATTCTAATGTATATATATTATATATATATGTATATATATACATATTTATTATCCAAGTATATATATATATTTATATAATATATATATGTTACTATAAACTTGCACACATATATTAATATATATATATATACATAATTGCATTTCAATATCTTTATCAAACACTCAAACATACATTTCCATTGATCGAAATATATACATGGGATGCATACATATATATATATATGTCAATTTAGTCCAGTCAATATTCCCATGCATATGGGTAATCCATCTGTGAGCATATTCACTCATATGTATGAGTCTATCATAGACATGTATACATATACATATATATACATTTTATGTATACATCTCATTCACACCACAATAAGTATACAAGGAAAGACTATCATATGAAATCAATACTTAATCCCAATTTTCAATCACATCATTCACAACAAAGATTACTTTCCTTTTTCCGAAAACTGAATTGACTCACTAAGACCAAATAGGACGTAAGTGTGTGAATGCTCAACTAGACTCATTAAGGGTTACCAGACCAAGTTATTCTCCTTAGTGATACTTTCCCTTTCTTTTGGAGGTTCAAACCTGTTCCTAAACTCAACTTGGCACATCATAACAGTAGTTAGCCAAACACAAGATAACCATATGCATCATACATTACATTTTTAGAATCATTATAAAATATCAAATTGCATGGATCATTCATTCATCATATTTCCATTCAAGATTCATTAAACATATTCACATAAGGATTCATAAACCACATTCATGTAAAGATCCATAAAACACATTCATTTATTCAAGCAATTCAAGTGAACAAGGTAATAGTAAATAGGTAATATCTCTCAGGGTGTAAAAAAATATGATTTTATCAAAACTATTCAAGATGACACATGTTATGTTCATACCAATCTAGAAGAGTTCAAAGTTTTGTTTCAAAACTATTATGAGAGGATTTTCAGAGAAGATCCACATTGACAAGATGCTCAATTAGTTTTAGAAGATATGGTTAAAGATCATATCCCTAAGGAGGTTGATTACAATCAATTTTTATTGTTACCTATTTTTGCTACTAGCCCAAATAGGTAGTGTTGTTTATATTTTACAAGTGAAAAGAAGGTACATTTTAACTCTGCTATGTCACATTCATGTGCATAAAGAAATATTAGAAGACTACAATACTATATTGCATTATGCAGATGCATATAACATAGGAAAAAGTGCACAATCTTTCCAAAAATGTAGTCTTTATTGATAATGATAAGTGTATAGTGTCCCTCAGAAGCCGAGGGACTGACTATTTTAATGCATATGAAAAAAAAATTATACATTTACATATACAAAGAGAAAGTATGCGTATAAAGAGAAAGGGGACTTGCCATTTCCTGAATGACGAATCCTAATTTCTTTTTCTTGCATCATTTTCAGTCTCTCCCGCTTGTCCTGCTTCCAATTGATGCTCTCCTTGCTGCTCCTAGCTTCCCTACATCTGTGTGAGAGAGTGTTGTTAGAGCAATGAGGGATCACCAATCAAAATATTTGCATACATCTATAAACATATAATTTGATCCTCATGTGCATTAAAATAGATTACATACCATAGATGTCCAGGAAAACAAGAGAGTTATCAAACACATCTATCATATGCTATGTTTTATCTAACATGTTTGCTCATTGTGTAGGTAGGTCAATTCTTTGTTACTGTTTTCTTTCATTTGGTTACAACATGTGGAGTAAAATGTGGCTCCCATGAGGGTTGAGCCCAACATGCTTCCCTCTTGTGTTTTAAGAGGGGTAGTAATGTAAGCAAATTGAGCAACTTGATCAAATTAATGATAAACCTATTTTTGATGCATTAAATCAATATGGAATCATACCACTTGATCAACTTCCATTATCAGATTCAAAAGATGCAACAAAACTATGTGAATTATCAAGAAAGATTACTCTTCGTCATTTCACAATGAACCAAACAGTAGGCTGCCATCATGTTGATCAAAGGGGCAACTTTTTCTTCTTGGAAATATTACCCTACTGGATATGTCTTTCAATCTTCTTAAGTGGATCCAAAGTAAAGTTAAACAGTGATATGAGTTGTGTATTCATTGTCATCATTTTCAAGGGCCAGTAAAGAAAGACATAAGAGCAAGGACAACAATCATTCAAGGAGGAAGATAGTTTGTCTCTTCCCAAGAAACAAATGATTTCTATAATAATAGTGAAAATACACAACAAAATTGGCACATGGAACCCAATAAATCATACATGGGACATAAATTAGATGGTGTAGAGTTGCTGCCTTTAACAAGAAGAGATATGAAGACTGAAACATGGATGACAAGTGGAGCTTTCTTTGATTATGGATATGGAGTTTTATTGATGGATCACAAAGGAAATAACCTAGGGGTACAAGGCATGGCTAATATAGCTAACTCAAAACATAGTTGGAAATGAGGAAGAAATTCAAAACAATGCAGGTCAATGAGTTAGCTTAGCTTTCAAGGAGCTATCAAGTTCTATGAGGAGTTGTCATGAGCTACATGGAGTAGCTAAAGAAGGTAGTTCCTATCAAGAGGTTTATTATTCCAATGATAGTCACATTATTCTACCATGGACCATTCGACATTCCATTCAGAACAACAGTTTATGATTCAGCTTTGGGTGCTTATCTTATTTATGGGAAGAAAGGTTGTCAAAAGACCTAAGTGGTTAGGAAATAAGTGGCAAAATTATAGCATGAAAGGAAGGAAAAAGCTATGTACTGGTCATGTTGGATAGTCAAGACAAAACAATGGTACTCATCAAGTATAGTGTGTAGATCAAAGATAATGTCATCAAGTGCTACAAGCAAAAGATATTTTTGGTCATGGATACAAGACAATGGTAGTCATAATACCAAAAGAAGCACAATAAGTATGGCACAAAGGCGGTATTTGATAAGAAAAGTGTTGTCAAAGTTGTCAAGCATTTTATTGTAGTATAGGAGCTAATGACTATGCAAGAAGCAAGAGTTCCTAAAGGAAATGAAGTGTCTAATAGTCCAGACAAAGAAATGGTAGAGTCACATGTTCAGGGAAGTCATCATGAAGAGATAAGACTCAAACCATAGTCCAAAGTGGCAAAGAGTTAAGGAGTGACATTGTGAGTTCAAATGACATCCATTTATTCTTGCTCTATGATCAAAAGGTCTGTTCTTCATGTTCTTAATTTTTTCTACCTTTTCAAGGTATGTATTACCTTGAAGTGGGTCTACCCCATTGAGCCAGTGGCCTGGTTCTCAGTGAAAGAGTAGTTTTTCATTACTATTGTCTATTTCCATTTGTTTTGAAGTCTGTAGTAGCATATAGGTGTTCTGCTCCTTAGATCATAGAGGTATGGAAAGAATAGTAATAGGATAATTCAATCAAAGCACAACAAGGGCAAGACAGTGATGAAAATACAAAAATATAGGTGTAAATGATCATCCAAGCCATAAAAGAAGACAATTGTAGAGTATAGGGAAAATCATGAATGAGCTTCAAGATGCTTCACTATACTTAGCTTAAGAGATAGATTCAAAGCTATAGCAACAATTGTCATGTCAGGGTATAATGACAATATCATCTCACAATGAAATAGAGGCAAAAATGGATAGAAATCAAGTCCATCTAAGAAGGAAGGTGCAACATTGGTTTTCAGCTTGAAGACAAGGGTGAACAATGATAGAAAAGAAGTGGAAATATTAATGAGAGTTTGCATGAGACAGAGCTAAGAAAAGTGATTTAGGACAGTGAAAAATGCATGAGAAAGGCCATTTTCTTAGTCTTTATTGCAAGATAGTTTAGTGATTGTGGGAAACATGATCATCACAAAAGGTAATATGCAAGGATCTGTGAAGATACACCATGAATACAAGGACATTATCACCATAAAAATTAGTCACATTGTCATGACAGGTTGAAAGTGCTTAAAGGATAGAAACCTATATGCTGCAAAGCATATAAAAGATAGCGACCTTGAAGAATGGACAACCACCTTATTTAGGAGTGTAGAGGCTTCATACTCATTATGTTCTATTAAGAAGATATGTATCATTTGTGATAGTGAGTTAATTGGTTCACTGTCACAAACAAAAGTATTTGCTCAATGGAGCATAGTGAGTAAAAAGGTATTAAGAAGACATCATGTATAGGAAAGAAAAGAAAAAAGTAACATCATTGACATTAAGCATCAAAGATCAAATACAGTGGCAAAGGAGCAGTCCTTGGTGTATAGTGCAGTCATAAAGACAATGATGTGGCTAAGAAAAATGATTTATATTGGAATGGTAGCATGAAAATAAAGACATAGGTGCATTAAAGAGATGAAGATGAAACATATCATGAGAAGAATCAAAGAAATGAACAAGAGCAATACCTTGTGTTTGAGTCATGAAGAAATAATGATCCTAACAACCACATATGATATATGAAAGGAGTGATTTTATGAGTGTTTGCAATAACAATGATATTCATGTTGGTAACACTGATCAACCAAAGAACAAGTCATGAAAATTAAAATCAATGATAATCTACAACATGGTCACTGTTAAATACAGTAAAGGAGAAGGTCATCTCATGTTGTATGCAGAGGTAATGACAATGCTACAAGTGCAATAAGAAGCTCCAATACATCTATTACAATAGAAATCCCTCAAGCTAGGGTTTTGGCATAAAACCCTTGAGTTGGCAACATAAAATGAAACCGTTGGGGTTTGCTACCATTTTTCTCCAGAAAATGTAAACTCTTAGCCAAGCATGGAATGATGAAACTCATGAAATTTTGCAAAGAAATGAAAAACCTAGTTTGTGTCTTCCAGGCCGTGGCCTGATGAAGTGTTTCTCTTGACAAATGTCAAAACCCAATTGGGGTTTATATAAAAATCACAAGAACAAAAAGTGAAAGTGAAGTATTTGAGCCAGTTGAAATGAATAAACCTTCTAGAAAAGGGAAGAATGCATGGTAAGGCCACGACCTATACAGGAGAAAACACATAGAGTTTCATTTTTTCTTTCCATAGTAAGCAACAAAAGTTCATCATTTTATTCTAATGAGCTCAAATTGATCTTATTTAAGAGGGAAATGCAAAGCTTGCAAGAGGGAAAAATTACCCAAGTCATTGTTCAAGAGAAGTCCAAAAAAACCAATGTGCATATGGCTTTCCAAACTCAAGCCAAGACTCTCCAATGGCAGCCAGAGAGAAGAGGCATCCATAGAAAAAAAAGGCACAAGAAATACTTCAGAAGTTTATACAAGGCCATGACTTAAAGCCTTTAGAAAAGCAATCAATCTTCATGAAAATGCATGACTATCACATGAAAAGGTTAGAATTAGGGAATATATTTATTTTCTTGTAAGATGCTTGAACTCGAGCTATTTTCCCTTTAAAAAAATGCAATGAAACAACATGGAATACTTACCAAAGCATTTGTGAATCAAATTTTTCCAGGTTTTGTGAGAAAGATGCCTATGAGATTGTAGAAAACACCATTGAAGACTTTCATAGAGAACCCTAGCATGTTGGCTTCAAAAATTACAGAAGTTGGGTGTCAAAATGTAATGTATTTTGCCTTCTTTCCATCGGTTTTATGTTTACGGTTTGGAACCCTATCTTTTGTTTGACCACAAAAGGTGTTTTTCACCTTTTAAAAAAAAATATGTATACAGATCAATGTATCCCATGGGCTAAGACTTACAAGTCTTATGCCTTATGATTTTTTTTTCCTTATGTATGCCATATTTAGGGTCTTCATGACTTGTATGTTTTCCTTGACCTATGTAAGGTCGAATTAGGAGGTATTATCTTTTGCATTGATTCAAAATTGTAGAGAATTTGGTTAAATGATGTTGTTATGAATCATTTAATCAAAATTGCTATTTTTTAAATGCAAAATAAAAGCATGTGTTGATATGTATAAATCAATAAACTATAGTTGAGTCTTAGGCTTTTGCAAACACACAAAAAGCATGAGTCAAAATAGCTTGGAGACATAATGATGATTGAACAGCATGGGGAAGGTGTGTGGGTTATTTTTGACTGAGTTTTGGAGGGAATGGGGCCTTTTTGGAGGTAGTTTTGTCATGTTTTTGGTATGGTTGGGTCATAGCTTGATTTTTATTCACTTTGGAGGCATTTTGGAGGAGTTTTGGTAGCTTTTTTTTTGGACTTTTTGCTGCATCCGACTAGAAGTTTCTAGAAGGACATGTGTGGCAGTTTTTTCAAAATTGCATAAGTAACTTCAAATAGAGTTTTTGAAGTTAGTTCTTTCTTTCCAGTAGTTTTGTAACTCATCTTCGGAGTTATCTTTTAGCGGGAGCAGTATTGTAACTCTTTTACATATTTGTATACTAGTGAGTACCTTGGATATCAATGATATTGGATATTTTTCCTTCTCATTTCGTGCATTATTGTGTGCATTTAGTGATTGATCAAATTACTTGTTGAATTTAGCTTTTCCTTGTAATTTTATCTCATGTTAAGCAACTTTTTGTAGAAAAAGTATGTTGTTGTAGGTTATATACTATGTTTTAGAATGCAAACACTTTTAGTTGTGAAACCTCTTTCCTTCTAAGAGTCTAACATAAAAACCTCCTTATAAAGTACCTATATAGGAAACATACAAAAGTGAGTTGTGTAAGCCAAATTCAGTCATTGTTAAAATTGTGTATGTAATCTGAGTTTGCGGGTCCTATTTAGTGTTTGGTGCATCACCTTAGGAGTAAATCATTTTAGTTATGTTTCCTTTTTACTCTTTCCTCAAAAGATCATTAGTTTAGCAGTAGTTTAGGTGACACCATTTGGGAGCCAACGTTATCTGGAGGTTCACTCTAAGTTTAGGTGACCCACAACCTAGGAGTGTTCCCATGTTACTCCAAATTGCTAAGTTCTACAACTTAGTAGAGGTGCAAATTTGAGAGCATAACATCTATATTGTGATATTTCTTTAGAAAATTTAGAACATGTGTTTTTCATGACCTCTAATAAAATTCCTAAGGTTGATGGGCTTTCGTTTGATCAAATAATGTATATTAAAGATGACTTATATCTGGTTTATTTGGAGGCTTTGGAGCAAGGATCATTAGGGAAAAATATTAATAAAGGCCTGAGAAAACTACTTCTGAAAGGGAAAAATGAGGATAATATTTTTGGTTGGTGTCCCATCATTTTACTCAACACTTCGTATAAAATCATTGCTAAAGTAATAGTTGCAAGAATTAAACATGTGGCAAAGGGGATGGTCATGATAGAAAAAACTAGGTTTCTTGGTGGGAGATTTATCCTTAATAAACTTATCCTTGCTTGGGAAACTATAGAATGGGCTCAATAGTTGGGAAAAAATGCTCTCTTTGTCAAGCTAGATTTCAATAAAGCATAAGACATAATGCAGTGGAGCTTTATTCTAGAGATGTTACAATGGTTGGGTTTTGGTCCTAAGTTATGTAAGCATGCTCATATTTTATTCAAAGATGCCAATGCTCAATTGGTTATTAATAAAGAGCTAGCGAGTATGTTTCCCTTGCAATGTTCAATCAAAAAAGGTTGTTTATCATCTAATTTTCTCTATGTTGTTGTTGTTGATGGTCTTGGTTACTTGTTACAAAAATATAACCAAATGATCTTGATAAGGGGTATTCTATTTCCAATAATACTATGGTGATTATCACATTTTTTAATGATAGCATGCTCTTTCTTCAAAATTGTGAAAAGGAGATTAATGATCTGATGAAACTCCTTAATATTTATTGTGAGCTTCCTAGCTCAAAGTTAGCTCACAACAAAACTGAATTTCTCATGGTGTAAACAAATCTAGTTCCTTGGTAGATTCCTAAATATTGGAAGCAAATTCAATATGGTTAGATTACTTGTTACTTGGGAATCCCCTTCAGATTGTTTGTTTCCCTTTTTTATATGTGGAATCCGTTTTTAGACAAACTAAAAAATAAACATTCTCCTTAGGGAAATAAATTTTTGTTCTTGGTTGGCAGAATTCTAAGTCGTGAACCACATTTTTTAGCATCTCATGTTTATTACTTTCTTGCTAGATGTCTTCTAAAAAAGGATATGAATATCTAAACAAAATAATTCACAAATTTTATGGGCTAACTGGAATGGGAATGTTGGTTTTTACTCCACTTCTTGGTTATAATGCATCCAAACCAAAGGGAAAAGGTGGGTTGGCCTTGGTGGACCACAAAAATCAAGAGGTATGTTTGTTAGTGAAATGCATAATTAGAATTGTTATTGGAGAAGAACCATGGAAAAATTTGGATTGTTTTCTTATTAGCCTTACTTCTATTAAAGGGAAATGAAAATTTATTAGTTGAGAAGATAAAATTCTACTAGCTCAATTCTTTCATTTTAAAAGTTCACTTCCTTTCCTTTCAATATGGAAGGCTTGGTAACAATTTTACAAATACTTAAAATGGAAAAGTTATTCCCTACAACATCATTTCAATCTTGGATTTCATCTATTTGGTGGAATAAAATGGTGTAATATCAAGGTCAACCCCTTGTTTCCTTTCCAAGGCAATCCTTTTATTTATTCCCTAGATTGGGCTTCTTGGAAAAATCTTAAGAATATTTGTTTAAGCAACATGTAAAAAGGGTTTGTTTATTTTGTTGAGTTAATGGTTCCTATAAACCTAGCTATGAAGCTTTGTACACCCTTGCAATGTAATCCTTTCAAAGATTGGTGGTGGTTTTCTATGTACCAATTTGCTTTCTTTCCTCTAAAAAGGTTTACTTGAATCTCATGTCAACCTTGTCCTTAAATCCTAGATTGAATCAAAAATGGAAATGTAGATTCTAAGAAAAGACATGGAAAATTTGATTTCTCAAGTTAGGTGGGCTAGAATTGAGGCTAATGCGTAAATTATCCTCAAAATTCTTACATTTCAAGATGCTTGTTGGTTATAGGTTGAGTGTATGATGATTCAACTTACCAAATGCCCATTTCTTCATCACAATGAAATTTTGAATCATTTTTTTGGGACTACTCATGGACGAAAAAAATGGAAAGCTATTATTACTTGTCTTCATACTATTTTTAATCACGTCTTATGTTGGAAAGAAGCCCTTTTGAGCTTAGGTCTTCAAATAATGTTTTTATGGATTATATGAGGTAGACTATTTTGTTTAATATATGGAAAAGTAGATGCTTGACTATTTTATCAAATCATAATTCTCTTTAGGAAGCATAAATGCTAAAATTTTACTTTGAAATCATTTTTCAAAATTTTTCTTGGGTGAAATCACAATATCATGTATCACCTTTTGGCCAATATGGACATTTATATCAACATTATTAACCGAATCTTCACCTTCTGAGATCTATAGCAAATGAATCGTTAAGAATTTGAAGATGATGTGAACTAGTGGTTTGTGGTAATTTGTGTGTAGATTCTACACACACACACACACACACACATATCTTTTATGAAATAAATCATGAATCTTTCATCATCTCCTTCAATAACTAGTTTTAAATAGTAAACAACATTTTCATAAAGTAAAGTTTATATCGTCAAACATAACTTTTTTTCTAGAAAGGAAAAAAAATTAATTTTTAAAATATAGATTCTTAACATCAATATCTAGGGCAAGGATATCTTTTCGTATATTTTTGTTATATATATATATATATATATATAAATTTTTTGAAGTCAATGTAACTATAATTTGGACATAGGTGTATGTCGTCAAACATAACTTGTGTATATATCAAAATTCATTTTTTTTTTGGTGAAACAAGGACATCAATACTGAGGGAAACAATATTTTTTCAATTTTTTTTTATGATGGTTTACTATTTTTCCACCTTTGTGTAACCCATGTGAACCCCAAAGGACAACAACACAACAATTTAATGCACAATATATATATATTTTTTAAAGTTAACATAACATACATGTAATACACATTAAGTCATAACATGAATTTCATTTAAGTAGATTCATTAACACATACATCCCTTGGGGTACACGAGGAGTCATTACGAGACTTAGATCCACATAATGACAATAAAGAATAAAAGCCAAAGATATAATCCATAACAAAATAAACATTAACAAATATAACACATACATGATAATCATTGATAAGAAACCATTTGAGTAAGTACAACATATACATAATTAACTCAACACAATGAATAACAACTTGCCATGGCCAATAACCACACCGAGTTTAACATTACATTACAGTACAATGTTCTAGAGGTACAATGATACAAAAGTGTTTCCAAACATAAATGGAAACCATACATAAGATAACATGATACAAATAAATAGATGAACATAAAGTATCATAACTGGCTCCCAAAACAAATACAACTCTGGAGTCACTGCAACGCACTAATCCACACCTCTCGATCCTCGACTGGGGACCCAATGGGGTGCTTAGCACGTTCCACCTGACCATGTGGGTCCGAAGACCCACCCCCCATGCTAAAGGGCTGACAAGAAAGAGTCCTCAACCAAGAACATTCAAACAGGGAACCACAAGACTCAACATCATACAAAAGTATCATAAAACTCAAGATTACAATGACAAAATCAACAACATCCAAGAGACAACATAATAACTTAAAGTCATAGATCCCATCACATAAATCAAAGCAATGACCAATAAACAAGTAACCAAAGGATGATCATGAAACACTTCCAAATCAAACTGAATTAATAAACATAATACAATTCCAAATTGCAACTAAACAATACAATAACATCATATCACAGTACCATAAAAGTACAAGGTCATAAGTCAAATATCAATGAGATCATACAAGACCACAAAGTACACCAAAGATGTATCAAGGAAATACTCCATAAATCAATATAAGTCCATTCAACCACAATCTAAATCAACTCCCATAACGTACTTCCAGAGGAACACAATAAAGTAAAACACATGGGCAACTAGGGGAGAGTGTCATCGCATAGTCCTACATGGGCTGTCCTGTGCTCTTCCTCCCAACTGGAGGCGCCGGTCCCATCTATGGCTGTCCTATGCCCTTCCTCCCAATTGGAGGCTCCGGTCCATAGGGTGACTCATGCAGCCATAAACCTTCGTGGAAGATGAGGTCACCACCTTGCCAACCATCAATTTTCTCGCAAATTTTCCACTTAGTCTAGCTACAATGAAGATGAGGCATCCATTTTTAAATCTGATAATGATATTACTACCCAACCTCCTAAGTAATTATTAGGTTTTCACTTTGATTATTAACTCACTGCGGGTTATCCTGCGGTTCTTCCTGAAAGGGCACCGCCCCTGTTTGTATTTTGCCACTCTCCTAGAGACCCAACAACATAAAACCAAGAAACCAAGAAACCAAGGGTTGTACAACATAACAAGAATATAACTGAGAAGCATGCGAGGCATTACCCATCTTGCTATAAATACATAATCAAAGTCTCAACAATTCCCGTACAACCCTTTCAAAATCATGAAACCAAAACACTTGCCACATCAAGGGCACATAAAGAGAGAGAACATCAATTATCAATCATCTCAAGCCTCTAGAAGCCAAAAGAATGAAAACCCACAAACAAGGGTAAAATGAAGCAACACAAGTTTTTCCCTAATAATTCCAACACAAGGATAAAATTTCCTCAAATATGAGAGTAACTCAGAAAAGCCATAAAAAAGGGAAGATTCATCAAGACCCATCCACAAATCAACAATGGTGTCACCTCAAATAGGAAAACACAAAAGAAAATCAACCTTTAATTCAACGAAATCACTTAATAAAACCAAAAGCCACCAACTAGGCATTCCATGGGAGACCTCAATTTCCTCCTCACAAGATACCCATATAGTTGGTATACAAAAGACCTTTGACAAAATCAACAAACATGACAACAAGATTCCCCTCGCCTCTGGAAGCCCAAAAATAAATCAAATACTCAAGGACTCATCAACAAGGGTAGACAAAGCAGTAAGAGTTTCCAATCAACTAACAACACAAATTTAAGAAATAGAAATCCTTTCAAAACCCGGGAGTAGCTCAAGAGAAATTCACACCGAGACAACACCATCAAAATTATCCTCTACTCACCAACATTTCCAAGGCACCAAATTAAAGAACACCTTAAATACTCAACCACTCACAACTCCACCAAACACTCGCATAATAAACAAAAACCATAAATTCAAACAAGAACAATATTTAATAACCAATCAATCAACAACCAGAACTAAATAAATTTACAACTTACCCATCTAAATTAATCAATTAACTAAAACAATTTATGATAACCATCACAAGTATTCTAAAAGACTTATCCATAAAGAGAACTTACAAATCAACCATTAAATGAATATAAAGGAAGTCAATTTTCAAAAGATTAAAATCCCATTTCACCAATAAACTATCCAATTCAAGAATACCCTAATCAATCTCTAACCATGCCCATACATTTAAATTTCCCCTTTCATTCATCAAACATAATTGTAAACTACTTAATAATTGGGTAGTTAACTCATTATCATTTCATAACTACTTTTGTTCAAAACATTATTACCACTCTCCTTTCATCATACTGACTTAACACTCACTTCCAATATTCAAATTAATTGTGAAAGCCACTTAAGATCAATTGTTTATACTTTAGAAATGACAATAATAACAATACTCTAAATACTTAAACTACACATTAAAACTTACTACCTTAAATCTTAAATCTATCTAAATAAATTTATACACATAAATACCTTTTAATATCACTACGTAATTATATATTTTAATTCTTCTCGAATAAGGAAAGTAGCAAGAGAATAGATCTTTTCTAAGAATCCAACAAGTCTACAAGACTTAACTTCATAAAAGATAACTTATTCGATTCTATATTAAATTCTATTTCCACCCTATACACAAAAAAAAAAAGAATTAAACAATCAATGCTGACATATATGATATATATATATTTTCACAAATTGCCCTTCTACTATATTATCCTATCAAATTTTAAATTAATACGAATTCCTTTCTATTTCCATATATTCACTATAATAAAATTTTATTTTGATCATACCAGAAAATTAACCAAACTGATTACAGACATAAATAATTGATAAAATTAATAGTTAAATTAATGAAATCTAATTAAATGAATTATATAAATATATATAAATATAAATATAAATATATATATATATATATATATATATATATTCATAACAGTTTACACGCGCCTTAAAAATTATATGAAATTTTCATTTTTAAACAACAATTAACATATACGGGTTTAAATGGGAATTAAATCCCATACAACGCA
>VDFB02171815.1:23050-35450 GCA_007258455.2 Sequoia sempervirens
GGACTGTCACAGCAGTCCGACGGACTGCTGTGGTAGCCCGTAGGCTGCCGCACCATCACCACTGCCGGCTGGGTGGTGGGTACGGCTGAGGCCGAACCATCACCCAGTCAACATTTTTAAATAAATTTCAACAATTTAATCCGGCGAAATTTGAACTTTAAAAAAAAATTCATACTATATTTACATTTATATATATATATATGTGTATACATATATATATATATATTGTATATAAACAATATTTCGAATACAGAGAAATAGCACTCAATTGTACAAGTTACTGTTTCAACATAAATCTATACACAGAATAAATTTGTAAAATTTATCTACAAATGAGGATTTACACAACCCCGAATTCCCAGATAGGACATTATTCTCTTATTGCTTTATTATAATTTTTAACACAAAACTACAGTAACACTATTCAATTCCAGAATCCCAACAAAATTTCACTTTAAATCAATAACAGTCCCACCCCAGTAAAATTTTCCTGATTGAAAAATAGTCCAAAACATTTCTAAAGATTCGAGAATTTTCTACAAGCATTAAATTTCAAATCCAGGAGAAAATTTCATTCACAACAAAGAATTCTTATTTCGTTTGATGCTATAGAAAGAGAGATAATTTAAAAGAAGAAGGAGAACCTGGCGTCCTGCGCCTAGAGAAAACTGTAGAAGCTTTATCCTTCTTGCTGATCCAATCCTCCGCTAACGATTGTTTCCCGCCGTAGCTCCAAGATCCTCCCTCAACTTAAATCTTATTCCTCAATGAATTCTCCAGAATAATAATAGAAAAGAATGCAATACTACAACAGAAAAATGACTGCCAAAATTTCTCCAAAATCTGTTGGAAAGAGAATGCCAACCCCCTACCAACAAAAATCCCCTAAATAAAATCACACACAAAAAGTCTCTTCCATTTCCTCTTCCTGTGAATACCAAAAGTCACATCTCAAGAAATAACTCAAAATAATTATTAATCCTCTAATTCCTTTTGTTGCCTTTTTCATGCATATGATTAAAAATTAAATAAATTTAAATCCACAAAATTGAACTTTTATTTGAATATATATTCATTATCTCCACAATACATAATTAATTACTTCCACATTAAAATAATTAAAATCAACCATTTGCAAGATTCAAAATAAATGTAATATTTTTACCACTACTACTAATATTTATCTATTGCTTTATTTATTTATTTTTCATATTCTCTAGTTCTCTTCGACTTCCAAATGCTCTATAGGTGTAGTTTCATTTCTTGCTTTAAAACACTTCAACTTCCTATCTCCTTATCCATTTAAATTTCTTATTATAATAATTATCTTTTCAAGATTATTTTGTTCATAATTATTATTAACTTCAACAATTTAAATCAATTTATCTAATAATATCACTTTTACTTTTAACGAATTAGTTTAATTTGATCATTTGTTCTAAATCATTTGATTTAATTTAATTGATTATTATTTTAATTTCTAATCATATTTTAAATAACCTTGCAAATCACTTATGATTTGATTAATTATTTAAACATGACTACTAACATATGATATTTTTCACACAATCAAATAACACAGTAATCAATGAAGCACACACAAAACCTCACACACAAGTTCGTAACAACCTATTAACGCGAGGGCATTACACTTTGTATAATGAAGAACTTGATGTTTGATGAAAACTTATGCTTAGTAAAATTTGAAACCTAAATACATGATAAAATGAAAACATATCAAAACTATAGTTGTTGGAAATATTACTTTGATGGCTACAATATTGCAAAAAAAAAAAAATCTAAATGACTATTTAATCCCTCAAAACGAGAGAAAGCGCGTTTTTACCAGCTTTTGATAGGTGCAAAGGAGACTTCGTTGTGGGTATGATTTAATACTAGAGGGGTTTTATCCAAGGGGGTTTGATCTAAGGGGGTCTTATCTAACCCTCTTCAATTAAAACCCTTTAGATAGAACCTCTCAAGGCTTAAATCATTAGTTTTTCTAAAAATAAGTAATTTTAGGAAAAATTTAGGATGTCCCAAAAGTGGGACACACTTTTGTGGTAGTACCCTCTTTGTGTTCTCAGTTGTAGAGAGTCCCCAAAGAAAATTCTAAAATCAACAATCACTTAGATAAGATCAAATTACAAAATTTTCAGTTGCATAAAGATGTTCTATGTTTCAAAAAATTATAATGTATGATGAAAATATAATATGATTTTGTAATGCTATTTGTGGGGTTGTTGGTTCTGTTTTATGTTGGGTTTTGTTGGGATTTTGTAATGTAATTGTTTTTTTTTTTCTCTTGGTAGCTTGTTGGCTATCGTCTTCCTTGTATTATTCTTTTCTTTGTTTCAATATAAATAAAATAAAAGGAAAACATTTTTTTTTTTTGGAATTTATGCCACTTCAATCCTGTAGAGGTCAACAAGGCCTTGATAGATGAACATGGGGAAGCTACCCCATTGTGGGGTTTAGGAGTCACACACCTTGCCAAGGGTTATAAGAGGGCATTGCCCCCAAAAGCTACATTTATGCATATATTATTATTGTGAGGGCATTGTATTATGGATATGAATTGTGATGCATTCTAAGATTTTGATAGCGATCGTGTTGCTTCTAGATCTTTGATTGGTGATACTCTTGTGAGAAGCTTTCTCTACAAGTATATTGTAATTTTTGTGTTTTTTGAATAATATATTAGGTAGCTTTTGGAGTGTGGGGTTTTTTCTCCCAAAAGGGTTTTCCCCATGTAAATCACTATGTTGTAAAATACATGATATTTATGTTTATTTATGTTTCATTTTTGTCATTGTTTTGAAGATCTGAATTTTTTTACATTACCCTTGTCTCAAGGCTAGTGTAGGAATTTGTTCTGCTACCTTAACTTCCTTACAAGTGGTATCAAAGCCTCATCAACTTTGGTTTTAGTTGTGGGTTGTTGGGTTTTTCAAACTAATTAGATTTCAGTGGGATCTTGTGCAAAAGATACTTTGTAATCTTGTTACAATTTTTTTTAGATGGAAAGTTCATGGAGAATGGAGGTGGATAAATTTTATAAAAATAATTTTTAGATGTTGAGGTTGAAAATGGAGGATCTGTTGATAGATCAAGATCTATGTGATGTTGTTGATGAGGATGTTTCAAGGCTTGTAGGTCCTACTTTGGCTACTCAATATTATTTTATGAATCCTAAAGACAAGGGTATAATCATATTGTTCTTGGAAGAGTTTGTTTTTATCAATGTACATGAAGAGACCTCTGTACAAAAATTATGAAAGAAACTTGGTGAGATGTATCAAGCAAAATATTTAGTGAACAATATTTTCTTGAGAATGGAAGAGGGTGGATGAATTACAAACTAATTGGAAGTATTTAATATGTTGGTGGCTCAATTGGAAAAAAATGGTGTCAAAATGAATGAGGAGAAATGCCAAATCTTGCTTTGTTCTTTGCCTGATTCATGGGATTGTGTTGTTATGACTATTGGGAGTATTATTATATTGAAGAATGAAGATGTGGTGGGTTCTTTACTTTCTAAAGAGATGAGGAGGAAGGTATCCATTAGTGCCAAGGAGGCCCTAAATGTTTGTGGAAGATCTAAGGAAAAAGGCAAGAAGAATGAGAAGCATGATAAATCCAAGTCCAAGGGGAGATCCAAGTCTCTTAGAAAGTCCAAAGTTATTTGCTGGAACTATGGTAAGCCTAGACACATTCATAAGGATTGCAAAGAAGAAAAGAAGAAGAAAAATAAGAGATTTGATTTTGATTTTGAATCTAAGGAAGATGGTGAAGCATTCATTGTAGCTTTGGCTACTCATGCAAATAATTATGCATGGTTAATTGAATTAGGTGCATCTTTTCATATGAACTCTAATAAAGATTGGTTTTTTGAATGCAAAGAATTTGATGGAGGTAAGGTGTACTTGGGTGATAATTCTCATTTAAATATTGTTGGTTGTGGTAAAGTTAGAATCGGGTTCCCTAATGGTAGAATAAAAAAGGTTAATGGTGTGTTCCATATCCCTAGATTAACACAAAATTTGTAATCTGTGAGCAAACTAATATATGTAGGTGTGCAACTAGTCTTTTCTAATGCAAGATGCATGATGGTTAGAGGTGTTATGGTGATTGCTAGAGGTATTAGATTTGGCACATTGTATAAGCTTGATACATACACTATTAATGTAATAACACTTCTATGAAAATCAATTCTGTGGTGAATTCATTGGAAGAGGCTAGGGTTTCATCTTCAGTGGGATGTCACGTCTTTTGGGTATCCAAGGGTGCTCTTTCTTTTGAATCAAATTTACCAACACAAAAGACTATGTTATGAAACTAGAGACTTGGCCACATTGGAGAAAAGAGTCTAAGGAACTTGAAAAATAAAAAAAAATTGTTGAAGGGTTGTCTAATTGTAATCTTGATTTTGATTTTTGTGAGCACTGCATTTATGGAAAACAAAACTATATTCAACACTTGAGTTATCATAAATCTTGTGGTGTATTGGATCTTATTGATTTTGATGTGTTTGTTCGTATAGTTGTTCCTTCGATTGGAAAATCCACATATTATGTTTCATTTATTGATGATTATTGTAGGAGGACATGGGTATAATTTCTAAAGAGTAAATATGAAGTTTTCAATCCTTTTAAATAATTTAAAGCAATGGTTGAGTTGCAAACTAGAAAGAAAATAAAATGTTTGAGTACTGATAATGGTGATGATTTTTTTCTCTAGTGATCTTGATAGATTTTGAGAGGATTGTGATATTTTGAGATAAAAGAAATCTCCACATTCTCCATAACAGAATGGAGTTGCAAAAATAATGAACAAAACAATGATGGAGAAAGCTAGAAGTATGCTAAGTGGTGTTGGTATAGATGAAAGGTTTTGGTTTGAAGCTATTACCATTGCTTATTACTTGATTAACAAGTTCTCCTACATCAAATCTTGTTGATAAGAGGCCTATAGAGGCCTATTCGAGACACAAGCCTTCTTTGAGATCTTAGAGTTTTTAGTTTTGAGGTATATGCACATGTGCGAAATGAGAAGCAAACAAAGTTGGAGAACAAGGCTATGAAATGTATCTTTGTTGGATATAGTTATGGTGTGAAAGGATACAAGGTTTGGGATCCTATTGAAAAAAATGTAATATATAGTAGAAGTGTTATTTTTAGATAAACTAAGTCTTCTTCTGTTACATTGTAGTGAAAGTAAACTAAACATAAAGATATGATTCAACTTCCCCCTATGCCTAAAGAAATTGAATCGAGGCCTCTAGATAGACAAGAAGTTGAGGAGAACTCATGTAACTCTAAATCTTTAGAAGAGAAGGAAGAACCTCCAAATCATCTTGTTTGAACATCTACAAGGCATACACAACCACTTGAAAGGTATTCAATTGATGATTGAAGATGTAATTTTTCTTTGAATACTAACATAGATGAACTCATATCTATAGAAGAGGCATTAGGCATGAATGATGCAAAATATTGGAAGATTGATATGGATGAAGAAGTAGAGAATTTGAAAAAGAATGATACATGAGATATAGTACCATTTACTGAAGGACAAAAACATGTTGGTTGTTAATGGGTGTTAAAAAAAATATTGGTTCAAATGGAGGTATTGAGAAGTACAAAGCAAGGTTGGTTGCAAAAAGTTACAAACAAGTTGAGGGTGTTGATTATGGTGAGATATTTTCTCCTGTTATAAAAATGAAATCCATTAGATTTTTTCTTTCTATTGCTACTGCTTATGATTTAGAGGCTCAACAAATGGATGCGAAAATGACTTTCCTTCATTGTGACCTAGAGGAGGATATTTATATGACACAACTAGAGAACTACATGGTGAAAGGTAAAATTAATTTGGTTTACAAATTGAAGAAATATTTGTATGGTCTAAAATAGAGTCCTAGGATGTGGTACTAGATTGGGATTTGAGCATTCTAAATTATATCATTGTGTTTATTATAAAACTGATGGTGATTGTTTCTTGTTTATTGCATTATATGTTGATGATATGTTATTTATTGGTAAAGGGAAAGGTATGATTTCAGAATTGAAGTATAAACTTGCGTCTACATTTAAAATGAAAGATCTTGGTGTAGTTATGCACATTAATGGGATGGAAATTAGAAGAGATAGAGTGAACAAAAATCTATGGCTTGGCCAAAGTAAGTATGTCCATTGTCTATTCCTTTTTTAGGTGGAACAAAGCTATCTATTTTAGATTTTCAAAAATATCTATCAAAGATGGAAGACATGAGCAGAGTGCCTTACCAGAGTGTAATTGGAAGTTTGATGTATGCTATGGTTTGTACTAGACAAGAAATTCCCAAACAGTGTGAGTTATTTCTAGATATATGTCTAATCCTAGTAGAGTTCATTGGGGTGAAGTTAAGAGTCTTTAGATATTTGTGGGGTACCTTAGAGTATTACTTGTGTTATCATAGTAATTTGATAAGATATGAGATTTACCTTGATATTCATGGTTATGTGGATTCAAACTAGGTAGGTGATGTTGATAGCAGATGATCCACTAGTACTTATTTGACAGTGTAATTAGTTGGATGTGTAAGCAACAGGTCATGGTTTCTTTTTCCACTACTAAAACTAAGTATATGGTAGCTACTTATACTTGTAAAGAAGACATTGGATCAAGGGAGTGTGTTTAGATGTAGTGCCCCTCATATTGTTGTCTGTTAGACTAGTAGTTGTTCTACTTGGGATTAGACATTATGACATTTTTTTTTTTGATGTTCGATTTCTATTACGATGATAATTTGATGATACTTTGGTGATATTTCTATTACTTGAGTTATGCACATGTTATGGTTGTTATATGGACTTATTTGATTATGCAGATTAATCTTATTATGAGCATTATGGGATTAGTTGATCATGGTTGTTATGCGATTATCTGGTGATTGTTATTATCTTGTTTGTTAAGCAATTGATTATTATGCGTTGATGTGGTTACTTGTTTGATGTGTTTTGGTGAAATGGATAGTGTCGCATTACTCACTTGTGAGTACCCTGCTATGCTACAATTTCCTTTTATGGTGTGTCTGATTGTATGATTATGCACATGCTTGACCATGTTGTGTGTTGCAGGTTGTAGGTACTAGGCATCAAATCCACCTGAATTAGTAGGTTTGAGTGTGCCTTAAACCCAATGGAACAATTGTTCAGAGATAACATATTGTCCCCTACCCTAGCCATCATCCTCAAAGAGGATGAGTATCAAGTCCATTACCTTGTCAGTGTGTTTTTTGTCTACAAGTGGTTGGTCTTGTCTTTTGACCCTGAATATGTTTAGGTAACTATTGTTGATATTTGGTTTGTTTAATTTAAATCTATTAAATTAATGTTGTTTTGATTAATTGATGTATTAAATAAATTATTAAGTAAAAGTATTTAATGAATAGATATAAATATATTTATTAATAATTATGGTTTATAATAAATTTAAAAGTATAATGAAAAATTGAAATAAAACAAAATATTATAATGGAAAGTTATAATTAATAAACAAAAAAAAATATAAAAGATAGAAAGATTTTTCTTGGAGCACATGCATAGTTTCAAACTGATTATCGAAAAGGAAACTTGTTGTTTATTGGCGATTTTAGAGATTTAATTAGATTTTTCGTTTCCGAAATAGAAGAGCTTTCTTTTTGTAAATAATTATCATTTCGAGAGATATTCATTATCATTGATTTTTGTTTCTGGGAAGTAATGTAATATTTGGTTTGCAAGAATTTTTTTGAAAACGACTGCATTCTATTGATTGATTCTGGAAAATTTAATTGGGAATTGGAGAGTTCAAGTTGGAAATTGAAGGATTCAAAGTCAACATCAGATTCTGTCTCAACCAATGTTGGAACCAGGTTGGCTCTATTTTTGTTCTTGTCTCATTTCTCTAATTAATGCAATTCAAATTCATTCTCCTTCTGCTTGTTGAAAAAAAACATTGCTTGATTGTTTGGTTGTGTCTCGGAACGCTTTATAAATTCAAAGATTTTGATTTCTTCCTTGTAAATCTATCTTGTTCATGTTCTGCAATCTTGATCTTCATAATGGTGTCGAATTATTTCTTCTAGCCGTTGTCCTTTGTTTGAAGTTTTAGAATCCTATTCAATATATCTGATTGTGCACCTCCCTTAATGCCTACCATTTGCATTTTTTTTGGAAATTTCTTACGCCTTTGTAAGGCAATTTCAACATCTCTCTCTCCCACCCAAGTCATTGCATTGCAGTTTTCCCCACTGCTTTCATACAAATAGAGAAATTGATAAAATTTTAAGGTATTTGATGCTTTAAATTGCATATAAAAGGCATTTGTTAGTTTATATACTTGCTGCATATTTATGATTGCTTGATTTTGATACTTTGTTTTGGTACTGCACCACACCTTTGTCATTGGACCTTTTGATTTTTTATTTCATCAGTCTTTTTTTAGAAATCAATAAACTTTTTTTGGGGTGCACCTCGCATGTATTTGAATGCAAGTTTGATTTGATTTGTTGAGCACTTGTTATCAATGACACCAATGCCATGCGTTGCTTACATTTTTCTGGTTGTGGCAATTAATCTTCACTCCTTGATTTCTATGATTGAAACTGCATGTATCGATTTATCTTGATATCGTTGGTCTTACCCCATAATAGTTTGATGCTCATATTCTTTTGACGCTTTGCTGTATTTATATAATGTTGATATTCAATTTACATGTATTGTTTGTTATTCACTGCTGTAAAATCCTTCCATGCATTTTCTTTGGTTTTGAATAACCCAAATTTTTAGTTAGGAAATTGTGATTTTGATTTAGTGGATATATATTTTGTATTGGCATGCATTACTAGTGGGTAATGAATACACTTGTATTGGTATTCAATGTCTAGTTATTGATAAATAAACTTAAAGTGATAATCGTTGTTTTTGTTTATTATGCTGGGATTCGATTATTACAACATGGCCTGTGATTTGATATTCCTTATTATGTTTCATTTGATGCATATATACAATGTCAAATGACTTTGATTTATATATATAAATATTTATGTATATATATGTAAATATATATATGTATATATGAATAAAAATGTATATGGATTTACACATCACACTATAAGTTGAAATATAATATTACAAACAAAATTCCAATTATTATCAAAACATACATACATACATACATACACACATATATATATATATATTTATACACACACACACACACATATACACACACACACATGTATATATATATCATGGTGTAGAAAAAGGATAATTCTGCCTTGTGATCAAATAATGTAGATGAGTAAAATGTTAAAACAATTAAATAAGGAAAAAATGATTTATTTATATTTAAATAATTGGAAGATTTGCTAAATGAGAAAATTTGAGTATTTTCTTTGTTAATTGTGAACACTGATTTCTTTCATAAATGCTTAATACCTGAATTGAAGTCCACTATGTATTTTATGGATTGCATTATGGGACTTGTTTGCTTGTGTTGAATATGGTGTTTGACTATTGGAAATTTGGGGTAGCTTTGGTTATGGTTGAAATGGGATTATTTTGTGCAAAGTGGTTAATGGTAGTCTTCTAGAGGCTTGGGGGGGGGGGGCAAGAATCTTGTATGTTGGGTTTTATGTCTATTTCATTTGAAAGTGGTTGGTAATGTTTGAGTTGTGTGCAAGAGGGTCAATGCCTTGCACTGTGTGGAATTCGTGTGATTTTTTAACCGTAAGATGGTAGATGCCTTGCTTGTTTGTGTTGAGATTATGGATGCACAGGGTCCCCTGGTTGCAGCCTTCAATGGAGTACCTTTTCCAGAAAGATAATCAACCACACAGTAAAGTGTTGCAACTTAGGCATACAATGGAGATTCTATATTGATCTACATTATGAGATTGAATGATTACAAATGTACAAAATGCCCCTAATATATAAACATGAGAGATGCAAGATGATATTGTAATGCCATGATCTAACAACATGTGACAACATGTGAACCCTATTTAGGAAATTATTAAATGTTGAGATAAGTTCTAGAATGACAACTCATCTTCTAGAAGGAATCTTATCCCTACAAACAAGGGGGAATTACCCCATTATTAAAAATGTAACCTAGGACTAAATGATATATGACCTAAGTTAACTTCTGCTAGTGTAATAATTAATTTAATTACACTAACAGCCTTTGTAGGGTCTACTAGTTGTAAGTAGGGGGAGTGGCTCTCAATAGGGGCTAGAACCCAAAGTGGTGACCAGGACAACCCATTGGAGAGTTTCTTAATCCAGTGATAACCTAAAAGTAAATTTGGGGATGGATATATTTCACATTAAACAAGATAATTGGATGCCTCACCCATACCTGTATTGCTTGTTTAGGCTAAGCATGGGTTGAGAAGGCCTGGTTGGCAAGATCAACTTCCTTGTCCTCATAAAAGGAATGTTGGTTCCACATGTGTCACCCTACGGGGCCAACATCTAGTGAGAGATTGTCAGGACAACCCATGCCAAGACCATGCGATGAAACTCTTTGCTATTATAGTCTAGCATTCCCTAGTCATGTGTTCCCCTTCTATTGTGTGTGTGCCTCTGGAAGTGATGTATGTGTTGTATGTGATGTTCATGTTGTTAGAGTGTTATGTTGGAGCCTTGTTTATGTTAGCCTTCTGTCTTGTTGACTATTTGTTGTAGTGGGAACTTATGTTATCTCTTAGCACATGGGGTGGATCTTAGGGTTCCACATGGTAGGTTGGTGTTTTCTCCTCCATTGGGTTTTCCTTGTTGCTTGTTCGTGTGAGTGGAGGTGGAACCTTGTGTAGCAGATTCCCATTCATGTACCAGTTCAAGAAGATAGTATTTATGTATATGTATTGGAATTGCATATCAGTTGTACCATTTAATGTAATATTGATGTATTCTTCCCAATTGCATTTAGGGAAGCATTATTGTAAACAATGTAATGATGTACTCTCATGTAATTAAATTTTTATATGTACTTGTTAGTTTTTTATAAATGATCTTTAATGATGTTTATCTGATGACATGTTATGGAAATTCATATTGTTTAATCATTGAATGTGGTGGATTAAATGTACTTGTTTATTAGACAAATCATGTTAATATGTTAGTTAATGAAATTAATTCTAGTTCTTGAATAGTAGATGTAGACAATAAAATGTCCTAAGCCCGCGAGTAAATATTTTCTTCATCCCATTCTTCGATAATTGAATAATTTTGGTTATTCAATTATGTTTGATCATATTCCCATTAATTAATTCACTTTCTTATCTTTATTCTATCCTGATCGATTAAATAAACTAATTGCATCACTAATTTCTCCCTCTTCTTCAATAGTTAAATAAATTATTATTTATTTAATTATTTTGTCACCTTTCATCTATAGTTAAATAATTACCATTAATTATTTATCTATTCATGGTCCTTTAATTCTTCTATAGTTAAATAATTATTAAAATTATTTAACTATCCTATGCCACCTCCCCTATTAAATAATTAATCTAAATTAATTATTTAAGGTCTAATCTCTCCATTTAATTAAATTGATAAATTTAATTAAATGCTCCTCTTTTCATTTTCTCCTCCAAATAAATAATTTATTTTCCACTTGTCCATTTCTCCACTCTCTATTTTTCTTTCAAGAATTATTTATGCACCACCTCGTCAAAGATGCTCTGTCATAATCCCCTGTCATAACATTCATTTCTGTCATAGCCTGCATGTCTTGCATGTATGTCATAGCTGTTAGGTGCCATAGCCGTCGGCGTCATAGCTTTTCCATGCATGACATATTTTTGGTGCATCAATTCTAGACCGTTGATTGTGGCATCTTTTCTGAGACTTAATCTCAACCATCCATTTCGTAACCTCCCTCTCATGCATTCCCATCCATTGATCTTGGAATCTTTCTAGAAGATTAAATCTCAACCCACTTTCAAATTATTCAGTGGATCAAGTTAAATACGAATCAGTTGACTCAAACTGTTTTGAAAAAAAAAAAAAAAATATATGGAATTATTTCGAAACTGATCGAGCCATACCTAACGAACATCAAGACTATATCTATTTCACCATTCTTTCTCAAAACACCAATACGAGGGTAAAAAAGCAAAAAAAGGAACTCATCGTACCGTTATGGTGTGATAAACAATGGGGAAAGTGAAGAATCCCTTGTCCTGATTTAATTCTTAGAATGCCCAGAGAAGGTATTCTATATAAAAATGACATTTTTGCTTTTTTGAATAACCCTCGTTCAGAAATGATAAAATATAGCAATATTATCGGAGGTTATTCAATTGGAAACAAATGGAATTCTCTTGAAAATCAATTAGATGGAGGGCCCAGATCAAAAATAAAAG
>VDFB02171816.1:0-31012 GCA_007258455.2 Sequoia sempervirens
AAATAGTTATATAATATTTTATATATTAGTAATATATATACATTAACTAAAATATAGAAATAATATTTAAATATTATACATAATAATATAATATATTATATATTAAATTATAAACTATATTGTATAATCTAAACTAGATATATTAAAATAAACTATAAAATATTTATTGCATTTTCTAAATCATATATTATAAAGTGTATAACATTTTTTAAAATCATATATAAACCAAATCGGATATCCGATTTGAAACAAATATCTGATATTTCTGACACAGAATTTATTTCCTAGGGATTAGCCTCGGGATTGCTTTGGTATTTGGCTTGGACATGCCAATCCTAAGAAGTCAACGCAAAAAACGTGTTTGACAACTTACCTTGTTTTTCTAGACTTCGTCCATGTGGATGATGACTTTATTTTTATCCAAAATTGATGAAACGAAAAGGGTTTGTAGAGGAGACTCTCGACTTTCTACCAATATAAATTATTCTTTGCTTTTAGATTTAATAGAAATAATTATTATTCATTTTTCTATTAAATTAGGAGCTAAAGTCTGAGTTGATGGAGGCTGATTGAAAACATCATAACTTTCAAAAAGGTATCATATTTTTTGGATCAAAACATCGTCACATTCACAATAGCCCATACTATAGGATTAAAAAAGAATTTCATGAAGTTTTGACCAAATTTAAAAGGTGAGTCAGGACATACAAGGATTTTTATATTTTTAAAGTTGTAATAAAAAAATTCATAATTAATTATTTTACTTGGGAAACCACAAAAATATCACGTCACATCGGGACCTTGAGTCCTCTACTTATCATCTAAAATCTTATAAAAAATATTATCACATTTTATTGTGGTTTGGGTGGTCAAAGCGGACACCTACTTATTTTTTCCCTAAAATTTTAAGTACTACTGCATTGAAATTTCAAATTTTCACCAAAAAGACTTTTAAAAAAATAAAATAAACTTAGTAGTTTAGAAACTACATTCAATTTTCCACAAATTCTATTCTTACATATTTTTGAAATAATATAGATAGATTATTCAAATTTTTATGTCAAGTTGCCTAACTCTGATTTTTTTGAATTTTTATTGCCACTTAAGGGCCTATTTTTTCCATGATGATCCTACACATACCTATGAACAAGAAGATAAAGAAAGTGATAATGAATATAATGATGATAGGGAAGAAGAAAGCCATGTCAATTTCAAACTTGGTTAAGTGAGGCCACAAAAGAAGCATATACTATAGGAGCAACCATAGCTAAAAAATTGGGTTATGAAGGTGGTCCTTTGGGGTCCCAAAGACAAGGCCCTTGGATGGTAACAAATGTAGAGCATAGAAAACTAGTTGATAAATCTGGCCTTGGTCTTGGAGGTGAAAAAGTATACCTAGGGCATAGAAGTCAATTTGTTAGAGCTTCAAATCCTTATCCTCATGGTCAGACACAATCACAACTAGGACATTCCCATGGTGGAGAGCTTAGTGCAACTGGCACTGCCTCTGGTGGTGATGGTATGGGTAGTAGTACTAGTAGTGGTCAACATGTGCTACAACAACAAATTGCACACAAAGAGGACAACAATACAATATACCACAGAAACACCAGGTGATCAAGGCATACATAAGAGGCAAAGGATTTTGATAGGTCCAAGTCACACTACCAGTGGATCCACCACAAATGAGTTATTTCCAGGCACTCCCCCACTGCTAGTTAGTTTGGTTGTGACATCATTAACAACTGCAAGTACTCCTATTCATTTTCCATTCAAGCATTCCATTGTTCCTGCGTCCCTAGGTTTTGATTACATTGAAGAGTTTAAAAAGAAATTAGACATGAATAAAAAATAAAAGAAGCAACTGATGGAGAGTGTGTCTGTTGTAACTTCAGAGCCTGCAACAACCATGGTATTACCCACATTTGACACAAATAAAGAAATCATGGAGTACACAATTCTTGTTCCCACAATTCAAAACAAACCAACAAATCAAATGGCTCGATCTGAATTCCAGGTGAACAATATTCAATTGGATTTTTTTGGACTCAGAAATACTGACAAAATTAATGTATCAAAGAAGAACAATGAATTGGTGTACACATCATTGCTAAAGAGAGATAGAGAGAAAAAAGGTTGCAGACTCAAATTGAAAAGTTATAGGCAGACCTAGCAAATGAGAAAGCAAAGAGGAAAGTAGTAGATAACAAGAGCAATGAATTAGAAAAAAGAATAAAAAATTTGCCTCTACATCAACAAGCAAAGAGGATAAGCAGAATGAGACTATAGTGAATGAACTGAAGCAAAGGCTAGATGAGAGCAACAAGAAATGTGATGAGGAAAAATCCACTTTAGAAAAATTAAGACTAAGCATTACGAATGGAAATGCACAGTGGGAACAAAAATTGGAGAAGGAGAGAAAAATAAATGAAAGATTGGAGGAAGAACCGATGTAAGCAAAAAATAAAATTTAGTCTTGTCAAAATAAGTTACTTGCATTTTGTAGAGAAACAATGAGGCATATGAAACAAAATATCTGGGATGAAATAATGCAGAGGATTGATCATTTGTGTGACATGTTTCAATTGATTGATGCTATCAGACAACATCATAAGAAGCTCAACAAATATTTAGTGGACAACAAAAATGTGTTGGCATTAGAGAAATCTGCAAATCAAATTCAACAAATAGTCTACAAAGCCAGTGACAATGTTTTGAAATCAAAAGGGATTACTAATCAACTTGCTACATCAATGACGTTGTCATCTATCATTGAAAAGTGTTTGAGAATGTGTGAAACAAAGGAATATTTGCATTTGGCTACAAACAAGATGAAGAAGGTGGATGAAAAGGTAAGGAACTTCATAGAGCTTGGTTTGCAAGAGGCTTTTGACACAAATGAGTGATTCATTAGAAAGAATGATTTTAGAAAGAAGATGGAGGATGCAATGAAGATTGATTTGGGCCAGTTTCCTCAGAACCCAGATGTTGGGAACTATTTGGATTCCATCAAGCCATTTCTAACCTTGAATGCAAAATTGTCTGAAGAATCCAAGACAGGTTCTTATTTGAATCATGAATTGTTAACAAATCTTCAAGTCAAACACTATTAGTTAGAAAAAATGACAATTCCACCACCTAAACAGTGGAAGTTGCTATAAAAGATGTTGCAGTGATTTGATTTTTGATAATATGAGTTTCCAAGTTCTAACTCAGCTTTGTGCAAAGTTGCCTTTAAGCAATATTTTGCATTTCCAATGCCTCTATGTATTCCTTCATGTGATAATCAACAAAAAATCTCAAATTCAAACTTCAATAATGTGTCGATGTTCAATTATCTGTATTATTTATTTTATCATTTGACAAAAAAGTCTGGTAGTGGTTTCAACTACTAGATACACTTTAAATGATTGTTGATGTTCATTGTTGTATATGCTACTAATACTATTGTTAATATGTTATTAATCATTGGTTTGAGTGATGAATCGTTGAGTACATGTTCAAGTTTTTCTTTTAACACAATTAAAATATGAACTATAAGGTGAATTTAATTCTAGGCATCCATAATCTTAGTGAAATTGCATTACAATTCACACATTACTCAATCTCCATGACTACTTATCAGATCCATTAAACATTTATATGAATTCATGCTTTAATCAAGGTACTTTAATTGGTTCATTAAACCAGAGCCAGAATTAAAACATACATCAATGCATAATGACAAAGAAAATTAATGAAAGATCATTGATCAGATTTCGTTAATAATTCATGTAAAATGTTACAACTGGAGAGACGATAGACTCAAAATAAGGGAGCAAAACAAGCTTATTCGTTAGTCCTCTAAGTTTTATAACCTTGTCGCGGAGTTCTAAATTTTCATAACTTCTCGATTCCCTGACTTGGTTCACTTTGTTGAGTAACTGAGTTGCAAGTCTTTGTTGGTCATCTTTGTAGTCGGTGGAGGATGAGAGAGTTATTTCAATATAGAAATACAATGGTGAAGTTCATGCATACATAACCTTTGAGTTATGGTGTGTGGATTTATTCTGCTTTTGTTGAGTAGTTTGTCGGTGGATTATCTATTATTGGAATTGGAATGATATATTTTGGTTAGTTTCATTATTGTGGTTACTATCACTCAAAGTCGTGGTTTTGGTGCTTTTCCTAACCTTAGTCACTAGTCCTCAGAGTTTTATAACCTTGTCGCAAAGTTATAAATTTTCATAAGTTTCCAATTCCCTGACTTGGTTCACTTTGTTGAGTTGCAAGTCTTTCTTGGTCATCTTTGTAGTCGGTGGGTCAGAGGTTTCAAAAACCTTGAAACTTCAGACTTTGGTTCTAAGGTTCCAAGTGTCAACAACCACACGACATTATGGACTTATCTTTCCTTTGAAAGGTGCCATCATCTGACATCTAATTGAATGTTATATACGTACTAACCTTGAGTTGTCGTTTTAGGAATTTCAAAAAGCATGCAGGTTTAAAGGCTATCTTTTCGAGGAATGAAATTGAATTCCACATTTAATGCACGTCCTATAAAAAATGACAGCATAAGTGGGTGGTGAAGTTTTACTCAGACATTTAGCCTGCATTCTCGTTCTTTGCCAAGGCTAGTACTTCTCAAGTGCAAACATTCTATCTCTGCGAATTTGTGCTCATGTAGAGTGTAATTGAAAATGACTGGTCTGGCATTAAACACATGTCTTGTTGATGACATAACTTGAGGTGGCAAAAATTTTGCTAAGTTTTTCAGCTGCATTTCCTTCTTCTGCAATCTACTTTTCTAGTTGTTTGTGTGTTTCTTTATGTGTTGGGAGTTCATGTAGTCCAGAATTGGAAATCGTTGGCTTGACGTAAGGGATACGGAGCTCAGACCTTTTAAGTTAGAAGAGTATGTCTTATCAAATATTAAGTATATGAGCATGGGGAAACGAGGGTATGTCTTCCCATCGAAGAACCCTTCTTTTATGTGCAAAAAAAACCAGGTGGCCAGGGGAGCTGAAGGAGTTCTCAAGGAATATAACCTCCAGTATCTGTTTATGAGAGCTAATTTTGACAGTAAGGATTTTGTGAATTAGAATCTCTATGGAAGGAGCTTATATCAGCATCACCCATCTATCAAAGATTTATAGGAAGATTGTGTTGATGAGAATGAAGTTTTGAGAAAATATTATATGAGGCTAATGCTAAAACAGATAGACGCTTTCGGTCTATCATTTCAGATTCTTGAAAAATGTAGTTAAGGATTCAACAATCATAGATCCTAGATATGAAAAATTGCCCGATAAATCCCACCCTAGGGTTGATTGGAGCCAAAGTGAAATTTTAGATATGAGGGTGTGTGCTGCCCCAATGCTTAAAAGAACCTAGGACTGGTTGGATGGGAAATGACAAGTTGTTGGTCTTGTTCAGGAGCCTAAGTCACCACAGAAGAATGAACAGGGGTCTATGCAAGCATCTAGTGCAAGTGTATCATCGAGGAAACCCTCTGTTAGGTCCTCTAGTGAAAATTATTAGTCAGGAGGTGATGGTGATAGGCAAAAAGAAATAGTCAAGTTGAAGACCATCTGTGAACAAGACAGTGTGCTTTCTCCTACCCCTAAGAAGAAGACCAATCAAGAAAAAACTTGTGCCTGTAGATTCTGAAGTTATCTTTCAACAGATCGCTGAAGATAATATCTTTCCTCCTCTGTCTGAATTTCCCTCTTCTCCACCTCCAGCTGATAATCCACCTATCACTCCTAGTGCTCCTAAAGAAACTATTAGTGGAAATGAAGATTTTGGTTTGGTAGTAGCCTCCCCAGGATGGCTGAAAAAAGCAGTGGAGAAGAAGAGAAAGCATATTCCTACAATAACAGTTGGAGTGGATACAGTTGCAAAGTTACTTCAAAGCTCTTCAAAAACTAAGAAAGCTAGGAGGATGTCAAGGATGGTGACTGATGCTACTTCTGGAAATCAAATGTTAGAAATTGTTGAGCCTATGAAGGATTTAAATGAAGATGAAATAACGGAGGCAAACTGCAAATTCACACATGTTGATATGGGGCCTCCAACACTGGAAGGTGATGTGTACCATGTCAATTATTCAATCAATGTCTTGATTAAAAGAGTGAAAGAATAGAGGAAAGAAAATATAAAACTGCAATCTCAAGTTCTCACATTGGGTAACTTTATTTCTTCCATAGCCACTACTCCTACATCTGATGAAGCCTCAAGTTCTCAAGTAGAGGGCATCAATGTGCTCATCATACAACAAATTAAAAAGAATTTGAGCTATTCCAAAGCTGCTTGTGAGGGGATCGATAAAATATCTCAAGAGGCTATCTTCTTTCTTAATAAATCTATGCTCTTTTACACTCGAGTTATTAACAAAAGGAAGGAGTTAGTAACAAAACTTCAACAAGTTAGAAAAGATCAAACTAGTCTCTATGTTCTCTCTTAGGAAATGAAAGAATTGATCTCTATGGATTGGAAGATATTAATTGGTGAGAAAATTGCAAATAATCCTAAGGAGCTAGACCCTTCTTGGTCTGATTCATTAGAATGGAAATTGAATATATATGATAATCTGGTGAAGGAAATTAATAAAACACTTGATCAATATTTTGAAATGTTGGGGGAAATTAAAGAAGATTATCATATTCTGGGAGTGGAAATTACTGATGAGTTTGATGAAAGGATTCTAGATATAAAAGAGATCTCTCTGAAGTTTAGAGAGATATTCAATAAATAAATAGTTGATCCTGCTACAGTGACATGGGAGTCCTTCTTGAAACTCAGTAGAATGCAGATCCACTTGAAGTCTTATAAATCTGGAGAAGAGAAAAGATCTGAGATGTTGGTTGAGTCTGAAATTGCTTTGGGAAAATGGAGAACCAGGTTACAGATTACTACAACACTAGGGAGCAAGGACATATTTGCAATTGTCACCAGATATTGAGATTACAAGTCTAGGATGAGGGCACAAGAAAAGGTGCTAGAACATGAAGTGATTGAAGTTCTGGAAGATGAATCTGAAGAAGATGAAGCGAAAAAGTGATGCATAATTATTTTTAGCATTTCATGATACTTTCTTTAATTTTAGTTCTTTTAAGTTAAAGACTATTTTAATTTTTGGGTGCAGTTGTCTTCAAGAAACCGTTACCATAGACAATTGGTTTATGCTTTAAATATGGGTTTGGTCAATGTAGTTAGGATCTTTTGGGAAAAATTTTGATTTTCCTCATTAGAGAAAAAACTCTTTTATGCTTTCAAGTTTGTTTTACAGTTATCTTTCAATATAGAAACTCATATGGTGAAGTTCATGTAGACATAATCTTTGTGTTGTGGTGTATGGATTTATTTTGTTTATTCTGAATATCTTGACAATGGTTATCTATGTTGGTGTTCTGAATGTTTAATAGATTGCATTGATATTAGATGTTTATATTTGAATGAATGCTTATGGAAATGGTTGAGTTCAGTTAAAGAAATTTACTAGTTCTGAAGTGATTCAAGTCTTTGTGCTTTAGTTTATAGTTTGATATTGGCATGCCTTTCAAAGCTTTCTAGTTAAAAGCTACACCTTTCTTTGCTTTCTAGTTAAAAGAAACTTGAATTTCTATTCATTGCATATCATAAAAGGTAGTTGCCACCTTGTAAAATAAGCAGAGAATCGGTATGAAATTTTGGTAGTTTAAGTTGTGTGGATGCCTTTATAAGTTATTTATGTTGAACTATTAGCTTCTGTTAGCTTATAAGTTATGGATGTTGAATTTTTAGCTTCTATTCAAGGAATGGATTAATATTCCTTTCTATTATTTATCAAAGATTGTGTGAATGGCAATGCAATAGGAATTTATAAGTAGTGTGATAAGTGTTGTTCTTTAAAAATGATGTAGAATCACATATCAAATTCAATACCATGGAATACAATATAAAATATAAAATATCACAATTTCATGGAATACAACATAAAATATCATCAACTACTGCTTGGAATATGATTCATGAAGTGTAATATAAAATAAAATATCATGGAGTGCAATGATTCCCAATTTCATTGAAAACAATATAAAATATCATCAACTACAATATGGAACAATGGAAATTGATCCATGAAGTGCAGTATAAATACCTAAAAGTTGCTAATTCTCTTCCATTTCCCAAATGGAGTCAGGGTCCTCAAACTAGCGTTCATCTTGAGATAAAGTAAAAGAGTCGTTTTGAATTTGATTCTGAGTCAGCTCTTCATTTTCTTCGGCCTGTGTCTCAAATTCAACATTCATTGTGTGATTTGTGTCAATGTCATTTGTCTCAGTCCCACTGCCACTAGTACCAGTGTTTGGAATTGGAGTGTTGCACAATCCGGTCCTTCTTCTTTCACATGTGGACCTCCAGATTGCGAGTGCCCTTTCAAAAGGAAAACTAAAGACATTATACGTAGTTCCTTTCAACCTTAAGCAATTTTCCAAATTCTTGTCTAGTTTGTTTCTTAACTTTGATTTCAAAAACCCCAATGTATTGAAAACTATCTCATCCTCCACCGACCCTAATATCATTGTTTGACATAAATCAACAAGTTTGAAATATTCTGATATCAAACCACACAATATTTCACTCTAACCTAAGTTTGTCCAAACCTTTTTTATTGATCCTGGTTCAAAGGCCTTATGTGTGCCCATGGATTTATACTGGTCCCTCATAGCTATTACAAAACTCCTAGATTTTTTTCTAAGCTTAGCTTCATTTAAAATTCCTTCTATTTTCTGCTCATTGTATGTTACACTTTAAAAAAAAAAAATCGATCAAGATTTTACTTGATCATGAAAATATTTTGGGTTTTCTCAGTTTGCCACAATACCCATGGCCTCAAGTATTTCATGTCGAGGGAATCTTTCACGAATCTCTGAGGAAAGAGATTTTGCAATTTCCTTCAAATTATCACTAACAGATTTAACAATGTCATTAAAATCTTCCTCATTAAAAGCTACTTCTATGCTAGAGCGCCTAGTTGTCTTACAATGGTATATTAGTATCTCATATCCACGTACATAGATACATAAGTTCCCACTTGCATTAAACTATAAATAATTATAAGGATTATTCAAATCAGTAATTTTCTGCCACATGAATAATTTGGGCCTTCTTGTGTTAGATCTAGATATAGATGATTGAGGGCCAAGCATGTATGTTTACATAGATTGGCATATTCATTAATATACATAGTTTTTTCTTGGGCTTTCTTCACAATATTGTTCATCACATCCAGTATGGGGAGAAGACTAGCTAAAGTTAAGAGTGTCTCTATATCGCTTAACCTATGTAAGAGGTTAGGAGCTTTGTCTACTGTGTTGCGATGCTCGTACATCACAACAATCAAGGATTGATATTCTGAAAGAACTCGTTGCGTTGGTCCATGCAAGGAGATCCATCTAGTATCAACATCCTTGAGAACCTTGTTTCTTGGTGTTATTCCATCAGCAAAATTTTGAAATTCTGTGAAACGTTTGGGACTTCGGCAGAAGTATGTGTGGATCTCGCGGACTAGATTTTCAACTTTTTATATTGTAGGAAAATTGCTTACAATTTTGAATGCTAAATTCATTCTGTGAGCCATGCAGTGAATGCCAAGCATGTATGGTGCACAAGTAGTTTGTAACTTTGTGCAAACATCGGACCTTTGACCTTGCATCACTGCAACTCCATCAACTCCTACACACACCAAATTTTTGGAAATTGTCAACTCATCCATACTTGCAATTTAATTCAAAAATTTATTGACTAGTTCAAATACATTTTGGGATATTGAACTATCCTTCATTTTATGAACAAAGAGAAGATGAACTTGGAAAACATATCATTCTACAGTATACAAATGCATACAAACCCAAGAAGTATTGTCTACCACAGTAACTTCATCTAAAGATAATATAATGAAATTTGACTCTTTTACTTTATCCTTTAAATCTTCCTTTTCAACTGCAGCAAGACAGTTTTCCCATTCCCATCCAATGTTTACTGACCAATGTGAGAAGGGATAGTGAGAAACATTCAAAAAAGATAATAAACCAAAATATTCTGTGAAATCTATCATAGGGCGCCCTTTGGACAAAATATGAAAAACAACACTCATCTGAACAATTTTTGACATATTTGTTGCTTCCATTGCTTTTCCAAATTGAGCCTCAAGTGTACCTTTACATGCAACAATCTTCAACATTCTTTGGTCATGCTCTTCATAATCCGCGACATACCTAACATGAAGACATTCTTCCTTTGATTTCCATCGTATGACTGATTGTTCCTTTCGTCTATGATTTTTTGTTCATAAACTTTACCGATATGCTTTTCTATAGTGTCAATATTTAGTTGCATCGCCTTGGCTCTTCCACATTTCTAACTACAAATCGTACATTTGGCCAATGTTGAATTTTCAATATCGTTTGCTTTCCCAATCCCCACTGGTACAATGAAGGTACTTTGACAACCAACTAAGTTGAAAATTCCTTATCATTTCCCACTTGTGTGCCCCACTTTTGATTTTCCTTTTCTTTTCTTGCTCCCAACATCATCTTGATCCAAGTCAATTATCTCATTTTGGCTATCTAGGGTATCCCTTGGAACATCTTCTGCAATATTGCCATCCTCATTTGATACATTTAACTCAATGACAATATCACCTTGACCTTCCGGTGGTAGTGAGGTATTGTGAATGCCTTCTTCTTTAATATTTGGTGGAAGAGTTGATGATGTAGCTCCATCTTGACCTGATGGATCAGAAGCTTTGGAAATTCCAAAGTAAGACTGTATGGTACATCTAAGTTTTGGGCATTTTGATGGCCTCCCAGTCTCTTCAATGAAATTGTCTTCACCACCTTGAGGAGCAGCAGGAGCCTTACCCTTGCTGCTCGAGTCGCTCGACATATTGATCTCTCACTTCGAATAAAAACTAGAAAAAATGTCTTCTTATTTAAGAAGGACAGAGAATATAGATCCCATTCCCTACTTAATATCATCTTTAAGTCTGAAGCAAGAATGGAAAAGAGATAAATTTTTTTATTATTATAACTAATAACACTATGAAGAAATGATCACTCACCTTTAAGTCTATGTTTTCGGCTTTTGCTGACTTCCGAATTGAGAAATAAAACCTTAGAACTGAACAAAATGTGTAAGAATAAATGACACTTTCGATTGTATTTATATCAATCCATGATTACATATTTGGTGAATTCCGCAGGATTTTTAAATGGTATATTAAAAATTTGGCGAATCCCGCGTGCTTATACAACGATACATTATAATTTTCAAAGCGAAATGTGTCCTCAAATGTAATTATTTTTTTAATGTTATTGGAGAAATAGGTCCTCATAATCAACTATTTATAAATTTTAATTGGCGAAATGCATCTTCACAAGCAACTATTTGTAAATGTTAATTGGCGAAATGGGTCTTGATACAATGTTGTTTTAATAGTATTGGTGAATATGTGGGTGTTTTATTACATGCTTCTGGGATTCCAAGTGAAAATATTAGTTGGTCCATTTGAAACACGTAGTTTGTTATGGAAAATTTGTTGCTTAAATATGCCTCATAAAAGAAACTCATTGGTGAATGGACATGCATTGGACCTATAGTTCATAAAATATGGGCGATTTGGACACCCTGTTGGTTTGCGCAAATTCGCCAATTTCGACTTGGCCGATTTCTAGAATTCGCCAATTGGTGAAGATTCGCCACTAAATTTTTCCCTGGTCAAGTGCAAACTTGGCATCATTTTGTAAAGGAATTCAAAATAGGAAACTTGTTTTGAGCTTGTTGTTCCAAATATCAAGTTGATTCAGCCATTTAAATGGTGAGGACTGTGATGTGTTGCAAACCTATGAGTTAACTTGGTGAGTCATTGCATGAGGTTAGAAAGGTGGAAAAATACTAACTTATCAGTAGCCTTCGGTTGCTCACAAATTAGTATAAATAGAGGTGCTCATTCTACCAACTACTACACTTATCATTCTAATTATCTTGATGTTATTTTGTTGTGATTTATGAGTTAGTGAGTTGAGAGTTTGTGAATTGAGAGTTGTTTTTCCATTTCATATTTTTGATTATTGTGAGAGCTAGTGAGAAGTGAGAAGAGGGTAATCAAGTGGATCTTGAAGGAGGTATCAAGAAAGCTTGAAGATCTGAACTAGGAAGGAGGTTTAATCAATTGGAGCATTATACATGCATGCTAGTTTCTATACCTCTACCATTTATGTCTAAAAGGCTAAATAGTTTTGGTTCATTTATTGAAAAATATTGGTTTGAGTATGTTGTGATGCTTGCACATGCTTGTATGTTTCTTGGATGTTTAATATGTTGGAGAAACATATCATATTGGTTATACTCATATAGAAATGTATGTACGCTATATATGGGAGGTTGTATGAATGCAATGTATTTATACTATATGTAGTATGTCTATACTTGATAGATTACTTGTATCTCCTTGAAAGTAGGAAGAGAGTCTTATCATGAGGGTTAGGGTATAAACTTGATGGTTATATCAATATTCAACAACGAGATTGATAAAATGTATTATATGATTATGTTATTTTGATTAAGGGTTTATTCCTATTCATGAAATTCAAGAGGACATATGTCCTGACAACCCAAAGCTGTGTTGAGAAGAGGACTAGAAGGTGCAAAAGCACAAACCTTTCTTAGATTAATGTCCTCTAGATTATATTCAAACATAGTGAACATTGTAAATGTGAGAATATTTTAGGTATATGGAAAGAGAAGTTTTTTGATTTGTTTATGATCATTTGATCTTTACATCACTTTCGATTGAAACCCTAGTAAGAGAATAACCTATTTGGTTGGGATGTTTATTTGATCATTGATTGAAGCAAATAGGTTGGGATTAACCTATATGAATGGATTGACCTTTTGATTGTTGTTTATATCTTTGATTGAGGTTATTTATTGTTGAAGTTTATACTTTTGATGGAAGTCATTTATTGAAGAGATTATACTTTTGATGGGATTCATTTATTGTTGAGATATACTCTTGATTGGAGACATTTATTGTTGAGATTATACTTTTTGAAATAGAGTCATTTGATGTTGTGACATTATGGATATTGTATGGTTGAATAGGTTATTCTTGGGGTTTGTCTAAACCATGGGAAAGGGGATAACCTATGTATTTTGAGATACTTAGTAGTTAAGTCACTTTGATTATGAGATGTTATGTGGGTTATTCCTGGGATTTTTCTGATCCATGGGAAAGGGGGTGACTTAGGTATAGATTATGAATGGTCTTTAATCCAAATTGATCTAAGAAGGTGGGTGAACATGTGACGTCCACTCTAAGTAGAGGGTGATGGAAAATTTGGCTAAAGTAGTGTAAGTAGCCACTGTTTACACTGTCAATTTCACTAATATGATTCAGGATTATGTACTAGGCAAGGAATGTTCATACATGTAAGTTGTAACCACTATATGATAGTTCTAGAAATGTATAGGACACAACACCAAGCTTAGAAAAGGATATTGTTATGAGGTTACCAAACCAATCTCTTTGTCAAAGGGTAGGGCCATCTTACCAGTTATGTAGATGTGTGGGGGATCGTAGTAAGTCCGTGGTTGGTGGAAAATCTCTTGAGTGACGCTTCTCCTCATCAATTGGTGACCAAGATTTGGGATGTGCGTGCCAATATTAGGGACAACTAGAATGTATGCACCAGCGACAGGGACATCTAGAATGTATGCACCAATGTGGGGACATCAAGGATGTATGCCCAGGTAGGGACATCCAGACCATTTGTATCTCTATTTTAGTAAGCTCTTAAGAACTATGTATTCATGTATCCATGTTTATGGGAATTATAAATATGAAATGTCATATGGAAATTATTTATTATCATTATTTGAACTAATTCTTTTGTATGCAATAGGAAAGTTTGAAATATGTTTCAAATGTGCATTTATTATTCAAAGGAAAAGAAAATTTTTATTTCTCTTAAAGGTTAGATGCATAAACTATTCACTTTTGGGTAAAACATAGAAAATTTTACTTTGTAGAACAATGGGAATGTTACAAAAATCATGACCTCAAAAAAAAGATAAATTTTACAAGTTCTAAGAATAAATGATTGCAAGTGACCCAAAGTACTCTTATAGTATTTTCGTAAACATTCCAAATTATTACAACATGAATCACAAGTACTCCATCCATGAATTTCATTGTCTCATTACTACACATCACTAATGCATCATGATGGCCAAAGGATCAACAACACTAGAATATGCAACACAATGGAATCCAAATAATCTACAACTAGACTTCATTACAATTACAACCAAACCTCATTGCAACAAGAACCATTAGTACTACAAATATTTATGGGTATAGATAGCTCACATGTAAGTTATCTATGCAATTTTTGGACATAGATAGCCCACAAAAAATGCACAACTCATAGATCTCAAAATAACATAATATAGATCCACTAAGGAATGCAAGATCAAATATAAGTAGACTCAAATCCACATCATTAATAAGAAAAAATATAGAAAAAGAGATAGAATGTAGATTCTTCATGACACTAACATCAAATCTAAAATCCATATCCAAAATGCTAAAAATCCACCACTAGAAATAATTATATTTTAGGAACATAGAAAGAACCATTACAAAAATACTAAGTGACTAATCATGTACCAATAATTTTAAAATAAGAAAGATAAAAACAAGCTCCTTGAACCATACACAAAGAATGCATACAAATCTACAACTATCATGCATCCAAGAAAACCCATGGGAAGCACAATCTAAAATAGTCTCTCTATATATCTACAAAACCATAGATTTAGCTAACATAACTTGTAAAACTTTCCATGTGAGATACACTTGTGAAAATCTAAATAAACTTGTCATCTAGAAGGCCACAAGTCTAAAGAATACCAAAATAATTAAACCATAGCAATGAAATTAATATAGATAAGAAAAATCACATACCTTAAAAAGAAAATCTACAAAACCCACATATCTACTCAACATGAATAAAAAATGTAATTACAACCATCCATTAGGATCAAGAGGTTGTCAAGGAACTTTAGGCCACTAGAAGATCAATCTTACAACAATCACCATGTACATGCATATAGAGGAACTAGATTGTTCCAATAACTTCCATAGATATCTAATTAATTTTGTAAACTACATGCCTTTCTAGGCTAATAAAATAATGCTTTCCAATGCCAAGGTCTAAAATAAAGCACCCAATGCAAGAAAACCAAACCATATTCCAAAAACCAATTCTTCTCCATGTTACCAATGAGCCAACAATAGACACCCAACATAAGCACTATATTGCACATGATCATGGGATGGAGAATCTCAACCACCATACTAAATCCCGTTATTACATACTATCAAAAAAGATTTGAATAGATCAACACCATGCAACGCACAACCACACAACCACCTTGAAGATGCTCAACCTTCTCCATCCTAAAATTGTCTTCTATATTAAATTTTGAAAAACAATACCAACTACAAAACTTCCACTCAAACAAGGATCAATAAGTAGTTGATTCCTTTATATATCTCCCCATAAGCTTGCTAATCTAAGACATCAAAAAATGAGGAAAATCATAACCAAATCACAATGGATCCATCATATACAATGCCATGCAAACACATGTAACCAACATGCAAGTATATACAACTCACATGCAAGCACATGCAACCATCATAACTAACTCATCTCTAATAACAAATGTTAGGAACATACTTAGTATCCAACTCTAGTACCATAAGATTTACTAAACAAAGGCATAATACACATGAAAATAAATCATACCCATAAATTAGAAATAGGGCACATATTCATTTCCCACATTAACCCTTAGAGGAAATAAATGTGAATCTCAGACCTATGAAAAATTTAGAAACACAATGGCATTCATATTAATAATTTAGTTCAAAAATATGGAGAGAAGAAAAGAAGAAGCATAAAAGAAAGAACAAACAATGATTTATGTGGGGAAAGCATTTTTGGATAAAAAACCCAACTCTCCAAAGCATCAAATGAATGCATTATTCAATAACAAAAATAGTAACAATAGACTTGTAGGCTTAGAGCCTTAACAATGAGATCAACATCATAGCTCTTTGGAGTAAATATGATAGCATTACCCTACAATAAAAATGCCTTAATGACTTCATCTCAACCCTTAATATATATATAAACTCAAGGAAGCCAACAATCCACCAAAAGACATTACCATCGGCCCAAATAAGGTTACAAAATACCATGGTAAGCATAATCACAATCTACAAACCATTTTGACTCCTTCTTTATCATTTATCTTCTTTAGAAAGAAGCTCTATGATGTGTAATAACATGATTCATAAGTGGGTTGAGATTCTTAGTCCACTATGTAACTCCCTATGATCACATTCTTACATGCATTATATAATTTTTCATAAATAATCTTGACATCTTATAATGCCATAATGACATTATATTCTCTTACAACTTTTTACACATATTCCAAGAGAATCAATGAATGGCTAAAAGTACCACCTCAAAGTGGGATGCTTCACTTCTCTAACAATGATAAAATAATTAATAGATATAAACAAATAAATATTTTGAACATTAGGACTTACAAAGTGTATAAAACATATAATCCCAACAAAAATTATACCATCTTCATGGGTGTCCAATTACTATATGTTGCACCCAAATCTATAGAAACCTCTTTCATAATTTCAAGACTATACTTCCAAACAAAATCATGAAGCAAAAGCACTAGGACCTTTTATAACACCATCCAGATAAATGTTTTTGGATGGTATCCACATCCAAAATTGTTGGTGTGAATAAGGTATTTTACCTAACTAGTTCACCTAGTAGGTCGTATTCACATGTTAAGTTTACTTAGGTCGTAGGAATATTTCTAGAAGTCTTAGTTGCCATTTAGATCTTATCTTATCTTATGTCATATAATTCTTGAGTCCTATTTCATTTAATATTTGTTGAGTTTTTTGTCTCATGACATAGGATTAAATCACTTATCATGATCCTATCTAATCCTATGTCTCACCTTGGATATATAACCAATGGGTTCTCATTTATAAACCATTCCATTGCATTGCATTGTATTGCATATTTATCACATTTGATCTAATATTATTTTGCATCCATTAAATTGCAAATTTATGCTCTTGCTTTTCTCTCTTGTAGAAGGTTATTTTTGGTTTTGTAGGTGATCCTAGGAGCTTGAGTCCTTGAGTGAATCTAACAAAAATGAATGTTGAAACACCTTGAAAACATATAACAAAAGGCTTAAAATCTCCGCCCTTGGAGTATTGCCCCTACACTATGTTAAAGAATGACACCAAACATGGATGTTGACTTCTCACACTAACTCAAACATCTAATACCATGTTAGAAATCAAATGATGATATTCTTCACACGAGGATTGCATAGTAGAAGGAAAAATGTTGAAATACAATAGACAACAAGTTTTAATTATGAGTACAATGGGTACTCTTTACCTCATTCTATAGCTACACATGGGATGTGAACTACGAAGTACACACCATGTGGTATTTTAATAATGCTTCCTAAGGTGTTGGAATATACCTATTATTAACTTGTAAAATAACTATTTTGTGATTGAAAATTTGTCTATTTTAATTACCTTACCATCTTTAGGGATTTCCTAGCCATCTTGGTCACCCCTTTTATTGGAAAGATGCTTTGTTATAATTTTATACTATTGTGAATGCTATTTTTTCACCAATTAGGAAAGTTATAATCAATCATCTTTGGAAAAACAATGTATTGATGTCTTTAATCACTCGTGATCTCCTCTAGAAGTTGCATTTTAGAAGCTTTACTCTAACATCATTTTTCAAAATATCTTCTTTGTGAAAATCTTGTATAGGACACCTCAAAACCAAAAACCATTTGGTGAAGTAAATGTAATAGGTTTAAGAGTAGATCTCTAAGCTTGATTGACCTTGCCATACATAGCAATGTTATTACTCCTAGAACCTCGTCCATGATATCCATTTGATTCACACTTAATGATGAAAGAATAATTAATGTGAACACCTTGCATTACATTCAAACAATGCATAGGACCATGCAAAGGATTACATTTAAGCTTGACATGGACTGCCCTATGCTTATCAATGAAGAATGACGTGTTTTGTAATGGTTCTTTAAGACTATTGCTAGTCTATTCTAGTCTTTTTTTTAGCACACATGACTTTGATATGGTTTAAATTCTTCAACTATTGTAACCAACTTTGATTAAGACAAAAAAAAAAGGATTTTTCACTTGTTTTGGGTAAATCTAAATATAATTGATTTTTGGCTAGGTAAACAGAAACAAGAGGTATATAACCCTACAACTATGTATGCAAAAAATGTTTTACTTAAAGGAAACATATGACAAGTATTGTCAAAAGTAGATTTATATTATACAAATATATTCAAGTTGTCACAACAAGTACTTCATACTATTGATAGACATCTAAAAAATAAGGAAAGGGATAAAATGTGGCTAAGAACATGTTTTCCGCTTGCTCTATACAAAAAAAATGCATATATCAAATATAAACAAAAAAATATAGGTCATAAAAGTAATTGTTGTTGCATTCTAGTCTATAATATTATCCCTATCTTCACAAATTTCATTTAGTTTCTTGTTCTACATAAGGAACTCATGAATTTTCCCCCTATGAAAATTTTGGGTATTCTTAGTGTTAGTATAATTTTAGTCTTATTCCTTCAATATTTTTATGGAGTGTGTAGGTGTTGTTTGAGCTAAAGAACATTTAGATTCCAGTAATGTGTGTTTCTTTAAGATTATTCAAATACCTCTTAGATTATCTTATGACTATCATGACTTAAAAACATCAACTACATTGGTCTCTCTCATTTGAGCTAACAAACTAGCTTTAATTAGATTCATAATAGTCTATTATAACACCTTTTCCTCTTTACATCATTCATTAAGGTGCTATTCCAAGTTTCTAAGGCTTCATCTTTAGTGACCATTGTAAATTTGCATATCATTTTTTGATTGAAAAGACACTAAAAAATTGAGTATTCTCTAGATCACAGTAATTTATATCATTTTCTCACTTTTATATCTTAATGTGACATTAGAGAATTTACTAATCTTTCTCATTTTTAGAGGTTTTTTTAAATTTTTGTTTAAAGAGATTGATATTTTTTCCTTAAATTATTAAGTTGATTTTTTTTTTTGAAATAATCAATCACTTTAATCAATCAATTATATTTGGAGTAACATATAACTAGTCAAGTCATTTAGAAATACTATTGGATGACCAATATACATAATATAAATAGTCCTATTGGCCAAGTATTGCACATGTATTGGCCAAGTATTTTTCAAAGTCAATTCATAAAGTCCTTGGCCAATAAAACTATTTATATATATGCCTATTGACCAACAAATAACACCTTAGGTTTTTTTACTAGTATTATACTATCTAATTCTTCTATAAAATAATAATTATATCATCATCATTATAATAAACTAAGTATGAGTGTATTTTGGTTGGCTTAATGGTAATGATATTTGTACTCCATATAAGAGGTCACATAGTTGTAATGAGAATAGATGATATCTAGATTTTAAATGGTGGTCTCTTATATTGATATCCGATACAACTTCTACCATATATTTATCATTAGAGAGACTCACCAGAAAATTAAAGAATGAATTATGGTCTGCTATGGATTCTTGCATTGATGATTCACACATTTTTAAAAATCTTAGATTATTACAACTACATATTGCTAACAACCACATACAAAGATATGCTAACACTCTTGCATAGTTAAATTTCTATAAGTTAAGATATGAATATTATATCCATTATGATTTGTAGAAAACTCAACAATTCTTAAAAGTATTTGCATATGCTTATCTTATTTTAGATAAAATTTATATTAAAATATACATTTATGCGCGCATATGTATGATGACCTATGCAACAATAAAATTGAAATATTCTATCGTGAAAATTTCATTTGTCTTGTCGACAACTTTTTTTATACGATGACGAAATCCTCTCTTTATTTTCTTTTTTGCAATACCTTCCAAATTACCTTTAAAGCTACCAATTACATTGACCTAGCTATCATCATCTACAAGGAATATAAGACTTTGACTTTGAATATGAATAGTGAAAGTGATACAATAATTCTTTAAAAATATTTAGTTTTGCCCAAAAATTATTAGTACTGATATGTTAAGTTATATACCTAGTATTATTAAATTTAGAGTATGTTAAATATGTTAATCCCAATAGAACTGAAAATAAGATCTGCTAAAAGATTTAATACACAATCCCTATAAACTCTGCATTTCATGTTCAATATTTACATTTTCCCGGTCGTTCTTACGTAGCTTCTACGATTCCTGTCACTTATGATCTGGTGTTTTTATCGCTCACGGGATCATGCACATAAAACCCTATCAGTACGTTTCTAGCGCTAGGGTGACGTAAAGTAGAACGAGTCCATGCACGAGAGAAGACCTGGTAACGAGAAACAAATTATTTTAAATCGAAAATATTAATGCTATACTGGTTGTCAAAAAGCAGGCTTAAATTTAAATAGAAAAAAATGGTTAGAGAGAGTCCTGTAAAATCGGAAGAGGGCAAACGTGCGTGTCCCAGTTTCATCTTTATCCCTACGGAGGAGAAGGAAATAAAGAAAAAGAAAAAAAACAAACAGAAAAGTCGCTGGTCATATGGCATTTGTGCAAATTTCAAAGTTTTTTTCCCTTCTATTGGAGATATTACCGGTAACTCAAATGGAGGCAATATCAATAATTCAAATAATTTATTTAACTAGATCAGATCATTTTAGTTGCGACAAAGAAGATAAACTGTACCTAAAAAAGAATATAAAATAAGAACATACCTATTCACATTAAAGAAGTCATAGAAACAGAATAACACTTTGTGATAAAATACCTGTACAATCTAAACAAACAAAAACTTTTTGTCAAAATTAGCAATAAAAGAATTTAGCATCCAAAATAAAAAATTTAAAAGTGGGTTGCTTTAGTCCCATAGACTGCATGGTCTTGTGGACGTTACTAAATTTGTGCGATTCGGACGGGGAATTCAGTGGTTCGATCCTCCAGCTCTAAAGTTTGGATATCCTATTGGAAGCCTGGTTCATACTTGTCGCTGCAGCTGCAGGCATGGGACAAGAGGATGCTAATGGGGATTTCGTCTTTCCAACTGATCAATTCAAAAGTCAGGCCTTGATATCCTCTTTCGATCAAGTAAAGTCTTCCCCTGCTTTTCTTCATTCTTCATTATTTCAGTTTCTTCAAAATACTAACACAGAGTAAAGAGCTAGAACCTTCCTCTTTCGAAAATAGTGAAGCTTTGTAATTTAAATCTGCATGCAATCTTAAAAGAATATGAAGAAATTAGCATCTGTTGAAAATTGAATGTGCATGAAGAGTTTCCGGAACTATTTGTTCGAATGACATAAAAACGAATTAGGTGGCAGTCGCTCTGTAGAATGATATGCTTTTTTCAGCAGCACTCTAGCCAGCTGCAGGCTCCCCTTTTCTATTACTTTCACTTCCCAACTTTTTTCTATACTATCTCCACTTTTTTGTTGTTATAGCCTCAGTTCTACTGTCTACACAGTTTAATTTCTCAAGGCTATTGCAGTCAGTTATGATGCCGATTTCTATTCCATTTGCGATTCCGGTAACTAATGAAACTATATAAATACACTTGCACAATAAATCAAGAACTGGGCTTACAGAAGATATCCAAAAGTGTACATAAACTATGGTATCTGATTATAGCCCGCCAGATTTTCACTCGCATTAGACAATGGGAAACCAACCGACTTCATAAACAAGATGCCAAAAATCTCAAAGCACCCAGACCAGATATTGTTCACGTGCCAGATATAATGTAATAAAATCTTCTGGGGTTCAGTTTTTAGAGGCTAATGTAAATTAAGAGGTTTAAAACATTAGCCTACTGTTCATATATTAATTCCAGTAAGACATAGTTGATTTCTGCAGATGTTTTTAGCCTGATGTGGAATTCTTGTTGATCTGAGTAGATCTCCCAGCTGTCTGCACTTTATCAAAGTTTGGAACTAAGTAGAAGAAATTATTGCTCATTGATACGAGATGAAGGTTTTGGCCTATACGAGGAAATTGCTTCATGGACCTCTTGCCAGTTTACATTGTCAAAGGTGTTGGAAACAAGAAAGCTACTACCTATTCGATTAATCAATCCAATCCCCATATCTGCAGCTCTATTGGCCACCCTATTCATTTCTCTATAGCGTTGACTAGCTAAATGTAATGCACCCACAATCAAATTATACAATGGAAAGCTTTGAGATGTTTTGAATATCAGAAGAACCTATTGGCACTCTGCTAGACAAGTCCAAAAAAAATTTTGCTACCCACAATTGAAGTCAAGCTTTAATTGTTGTCAAGTGTTTTCAAAAGGCTTGCTCTCTCTTGAAGTGATATTTCAAACACAAGGTTAAAATTCCCCAATGTAAACCCTGCTAGTGCCTTGTATTTATTGAAAAAGACAAAATATCATGGCTTGCATGTTGTTTTCCATTTTATAACCCAACATTGCTATCACCATTATGCATATGTGTCTTGTTTTGCAAAATGTAGCCTTGCGCACCATGTTCGCATTTGTGCCAAGTCCTTTTGGCGTGCTATACCTCACTTAGTGCATTAGCGAAAATGCTCATTTAGGCCTTTATTAATCAAGGTTAAATGCTTTAAACTGTCATCTCTATCCTAACTTGTATATTGTTTTACACTATGTATCAACCAGAAGGTGCTAGTTAGAGTTTTTAGGTTGTGGAAAGTTGCCTTTTGGTAAACGGATTTGTATTTATCAAATCAACAATCGTTGAGGAATAAATCTCTCATCAAGATGGCGAGGCTGTCTTATTGAAAACTAAAATTGATATTTACTCTAAAGTTATACACTTTCCCAAATTGCAGTTATTTTTTAATGATTTAAAGAAAATTAAAATAGCTAAAATGGACAGATTAAAGAACGTATGGATTCAACCAAAGTGTCACAGCCTTTAATTGATCCCACACAATGAGTAATATAAAAATATAAATAAAATTAACAACTTTATTTGCAGATTGCAGAGAAACAATTAAGGAAATGAGACACAAAGTTCAAATCTGCACTTTATTCATTTATCAAAACTGTACAGCTCAAAGTCTTTTTCTTTACAACTTTTATTAAATTTTCTGAGAAAAAAAAAAAAAAACCTCTCATCTAATGATTTAGAATTTATAGACTCACAAATTTATAACTGCCCATAACCACTTACATAATTTCCCCTTTTCATAAGTTTAGGAAGATAAAAGAAGATTAAAATATACTTCTCCCAATTTTTAAACACATAACAATAGCGTTTAAGTATTGTTTTATAAACATTAATAATACTCCAAATATTTAAACATTACTTCTGAGGTGACAATTTACATGCAAATGGCAGGCATGCTTGTTCTTCCTTTTCACTGTGACTTTTGATTGAAATGGTCTCTTCTTCTTCATCTGGATGGTCTCCTTGTAAATATTCTTGCAAGCTATCTAAAGCTTCCTTCAATATCATATTCGGTCCATGTTAGAATGGGAAGTTAGAATGGGAAGTGGATATCTCTTGAGATGACAGCGTTTGAGATCTTCCCAGGAACTTTATGAAGGCAATTGCTCTTCAAAAACATCATTCGTGGTCTTCATTTTTATCAGGTCATTGATATTTGCTTCGCTAGTGCTGGATTTAATTATTTCTGATGATTCTTTACCAATAAAGTTGTTTGATTTCACAAGGTTAACTTCATTGAAGAAAGATCAATGAATAGCTTCAATTAAGGCTTGAATGTTAGCCAACGTGTTACTATCAAGATCTTTGAACGCAAATTTCTTCTTGCTTTTCCTTAAGATCTTGATTTTCTATTTGATAGCTTTGTACCATTTCAAAGGGATTCCCAGGTCAGCCCCATCAAGGATGCCATTTGTAACAAGGCTGGAAAACTTCAGTTTTGTCATCTCATGGGGCTGGGGCAAGTTATCATGCAAAACTAGTAATTCTTCATCAAATTTTCCTTCCTATTCTTCTAATGCATTGAGATTACTAGTAATTACATGATATAATTTGATAGATTTCTTGATAATTTTTTAACCATGAAGGAGAAGAGAATCTTTCCATGCCCTAGTTGCTTGAATGATTCCTCCAATTTTGCTCACGGTTGGCAAGCCCTTATGCAAGGCAGCAAATGAAGGTGGTTTAGGAGTAGAAGAGTCAAATGGACCAACTAGGTATTGAAGATAGGTAGTTAGTTGGCTTTCTTGAGCTTTTAATTGTTCTTTAGTTTGTTCATCTTTATCCATCCTTCTCAAAATAGTCAATACAGCTGTTTGCAAATTTTCTTTTTCCACTTCTCTTGTTTGATGCCAAGATTAATTGTGGCAATCTGATAGTTAGAAAGTTGCATATCTGTCTCTTCTTTATTGCAGATTAGAGAAGCAATTTCTGTGGTTCTTTCTTGTGTGTCTATGGTAACAGAAGATAAGACTGTCGATTTCTTAGAATGATGGTTCATTTTAAACGATGAAACCTTAGCTGAAAAATCACCAGAAACAAATAACACTTCTCTTTTCTTCTTTTTCAGTGTGTTGTCTAGCCACACAGGCATACACAATTTCGATACATCTCTTTGCTGGGATGATTATGCTTGATCAATTATTTTCTCAGGTGTATGTTGGGGTGAAGGCATTGGAGGAGGAGATGTGTGCTACAGCAGAGACTTTTTCTGAGGTGGGAACTATGAGAGGGAAGAAGCTCTTGATATGAAGGAGATATTTCTTGTGTGGGAGTCTTTTGAGGAGGAGTCCATTCACGAGCAAGCTATTTCTCAGGGATGGGATTCTCCTTTTGAGGAGGAATCTCATCATGAATAGGGGACATATCAACATTTGGCTCTACTTCAAGAACATGACCCTCTTTTTGATCAAATCCCTTTTGGGGAGGCTCATGGGTTGAATTTTTGAGAGGTTGTCGAGGTTGTGGGAGTAGTATTTTTGCAAGAGGTGGAGATGATTGATGCATAGTAGGGTGAGCTTCGGAAATGGTAGCAGTAGTTTCATTAGTATCATTTTCTTGGCTTTCTTCCCTCTTAGATTTGAAAATAATTTTGTGCTTCTTCCTTACCACAGGTACATGCTCTTCTAGAGATTATTTTTCTTCTTCTTTGGCAATTACCCTCTTGGTAGCAGGACTATGTAGATGACTGGGAGGGAGCAGTCCCTTTTTCTTTGGCAAGCTGTTTGGAAGTCTTGTCTTTTTTTGCGATTTCCTTTTTACTTTTTATCTACTTCCTCGGGAACTTGATCTAAAAATTTCAAGCTCCTTGCAATCACAGCTCTAATTCTATTTTTGATTGAAGTATCTTCAATGATAGACTAATTCATTTGGGCTATTGGTTGAGCATAAAATTCATTGAATTGTATGAAGGATCCAGTACTTTCCCATCATCAGAAATATCCTTTGGTACTTTACCAACTCTGAATGGTTTGACTTGGAAAGTGGTTAATCGAGAATAATCTTTCTTCCTCACTTTGTGCTCCATGCAATCTGCCCAGAAGTCTTCAAGATCATATTGATGCTTGTATAGGGGTCTGACTAGATTTTCAATATTTCCCTTAGGATCAAAGTTGTTCCTCTTTTCATATAGGTGTAAGTTAATTTCAGTCATTTCCTTCTCGAACTTTTTGGCATGAAGATACAAACAACAAGTATAAGCACCAATGGAAATTGGAAAGTGAACACTAGTTTTGTGCTTTCTTGACAATTACTTATGTGCATCACATAACTGCTTGCACAACTTCAATAGAAGAATGATCCTATTGCTAGGATACTTCGGCAATTTATATGGGGTACCAACAAATCCTCCCCATTTGATATAAGTGAATGTAGAGAATTGGATAAACCAAGTTTCCCAATTAGCAAATGTGGCAGTAGCTTCCAAAAAAATTCTCTTATTATATTCGTCTTCCTTGAGCTTGATTAGATAGAAGATAAAGGCATCATTTATTTGTTATATTGCTCTTGGATCTCCTTTAGTTCTATTTGAGGATAGTGTTCATATACTTTTTTCTTCCTTGAACCCATGACTCCTATTTTATTTAGTCCTAGGAAGGTTGCCTCATTATGAATATATATACCGAATAGGGGGTCATGAAGAAGCATTTTCTATCTTGAACTTCACAACTTTGATCACGTAGATGATCACTAATCAATGTTCTCTAGTCGGTTTTTTTTTTGTTTTCCATAATAGTAAGCATGAAGTAGCACATTTATGTATGGAACTCCTTAGCTACTAGGTTCCCAACTATCCTATTTAGCAAGGTGATTAAATCACTTATGTCTTCGATGAACTCACTTTTGTGAAATTTCTTAGGCATCCTTATGATTGCTTCTCTTTTCTTGATCAACCAATTATTACTCAAGCACTCAACACAAGTCATAAACTTTTCATGATGTTCATTTATAGATTTGCACACAACTAGAGCATATTTGATGTAAGTAGGAAGACAAAAAATTTCCTCAATTTCTTCAAGTGATATCAAGGATAAGTTCATTTGATGGTCCATAGGTTCTCCTCTAATTAGGATCATAATGCTAAGCACATGCCAGCACTAACTCAAGACATTATCCTAAAACTAGGAATGTTGCATCTCATACAATACCACTATGTGTGGTGGAAATAGCTTAGTGTGATCTATCATCTTCCTTGTTGAATTTTGGAATAAATTCTTTGATCTCTATGTGCCCCAACTCATATCACCAATGTGTGAGAGTGTGGAACTGATCTTTGAGGTAGGTGAATAGCCTTTGAATTCGTACTTCATGTCTTTAGGTTGTTTAGCCTTTGATGGTGATGTCATGAATGCTACACAAAAAACCAAAGAGGGTCTTCTTCAGACTCCCGGATCAAAGAATGCATCAAAAGAAAAGTAAGTATGAAAAGAAATTCCAAGGATTTGCAATGTAGACAATTTTGAAGGATGTTAATGTTTTGCAACTAGAAAGCAATTGCAACTTTTCTTGGGAGGTCCAAAATTCCAAGAAGTAGTACATAAGGGGTGCAGATTCAAGGTCAGCGAAATATGAAAATTTGTTGGGTTTCTCAGTCTCCAAAGTGTAAGACTAGTGGAGGGTAGAATACTGTATAATTTGTAATCATTGCTTAGTTGCAAGAGAACTTTGGAGTTTTGAAATGATAGGCTAGTGGTATTCAAAGGAATGGGGATGATTTGCAATAATTGCAAAGTTTCTTCAGATGTCTAAAAACTTTGTTATGTAGAATAGATGAAAAGAAAAGATCACAAAACAATTTACAAATTGTTGATTTGCTTCTAGATTCTAAAGTTTCACAAAGCACTTAATTGAGAGAAAACACTAAAATTAATGATTTGCGACCTTAATTGAGAGAAAACACTGCTGCCAACTTGATCAAATATCGAAGCAATTTGAGTTCCCTCAAGTCAAGTGATCAACACGACCTCTTTACACCACACGCCTTTGCCAAAGGTTATTCTTCCAATGAGAAAAAACAACACTTGGGAGCTTGTTGATCTACCACCTGGTAAGAAAGCAAAGGGGGGGAATGTTGGCATATTCCATCATTTACTCGTATGGTTTGTTGATTTGTTATTATTTGTTTGTTTGTTTGGGTTTGTTTTGATACGTGTGATAATTTGTTATTTGTTGTGAACCTTGTGAGTGCTATTTACTGCACTTCGTTCACTGCCATCATATGTATATAAACCCATATCTTAATAAAGTTTATTATTTGATTGCAACACAAAATATGATATGGTATCAGAGCATCAACGATTCTGTGCCTACTTTCACTATGGGTATCCAAGCTTGAAGGCGCACATGTTAAAGCCAAATCATTTTTCTATGCCTATTGTGCAATGAAGAAAGAATATCGACATTGATATTCCTCGATATGATCTCCTTTTTAATTCTTCCCACATTTGATGGTGAAGCAATAGTAAACTATTTGGAATCGTTTTGCAACACCATAGTGAAAGGAAAATTGCTATTATCCTCTGCAACGAATTCCAAGGCAGCACAAAATCTGATAAATCTTTTACAATGAAAACTGAGATATTCTTAGCAGCTTGAAAGCCCAAATGTTAGACAATGTTCTCCATGGAAAATACAAATATAAGCATCAAGAAAATATGGAAAAACACTGAAAATACTAGGACTGACGTAAAATGGCAGCATTCTGACTTTTTGACTAGCAACCTTGGAATCCACCGAAATGCTTGTATCTCACTCAAGTATCCACCAAATGAACTCAAACTGAAGGCAAAAGATGCCTAGAATCTAGGCGTCCCAATCCAAGAAGCCAAACACCACCAAATAGCTCTTATTTTTTCTACATGCTTCCCAATGCAGCATCAGCAAATGGTACAACCTTCTAGGGAAGGGCGACCTTGACTTAAAAATCAGAAACTCCAACAAAAATTACCAAAACTTGAGCATAGGGTCGCCCAAGATAGAGGAATGCATAGAAACAATACCCAAAACAATCGCCCAACTCCTCCAGAAGGTATAATAAAAAACGTGCTTCAACCATACTCAAAACCAGCAACATGAAATTGAAGGAAACACACCAAAAAGGAACAAACTGGAAGTAAACTCACTACCACACCCCAAAAATCAGAAAACATCAAATGAAGCCATCACCTTGAATCTTAGTTGCACCCTTTGAATGAAGGAGCACCAACAATCCAGCTAGGAGCTATCTTGCAAGCCTGAAATTGAATAAGGTTAGGAGGTATTCCAACCCCAAAGCAAGAGTCTAGAAAAAATCCGATAGCAATTCGTTATGAGATGAATAAGGGATAGCAAATGAAGAGGCAAGGCCTTGTATTTATAACTTTCCAACCTAGAAGTTTGATTCACCTTTTCCCTCCAAAAGGGACGCCCAAGGAAGAGAATATAATATTCATTTTAATTTTGTAATTTTGATTTGACTTTGGGCGCCCAACATGACTTAGGAAAATAAACCTTATGAAATGCAAATATATTTCCAAATTGGACGACCTCATGAAGAACACAAGTTATAAACAACTTAAGGTTATGTGTCTAGGCATTGGGGGCCAAAAAGCACAATATCAAAATATAACTTAAGTTTCCAACTTTCCAAAATAGGCTCCAAGAAAGCTGGAGACGCTTTTGCATATATTGCCCTACCAGAAATAGACACTGAGTGCTAAACTGCTGCCAAACTACACTGCCGAAAATAACACTTACTAAAAATAGCATATTGCTAATAATAGTAAGTGACTCCAAACTCCGTTAGAGAACAAACCAAGCAACCGTCATAACTTACTAAATATAGTAAGTCCAAAAATGTTCTTTGATAAAAATACATGTCATACCATTCTGAACGCCTCTGAAAACCCAAAAAGACCCAGAAATCCCTCTGCCAAACTCCTGCATGCAACCCTTGAAAACGCATAAGGAATCCTCGTAGAAAGAAGGAAACCTTAATTCTGCTTCCGAATAGCCTACGGGCCTCCGAAATAGGCTAACGGTCTCAAAAAGAACTAATGTTATAATGGTCTCAAAAAGAACTAATGTTGAGAAGGGACATTACATAACGATTATATTTTCTTGTCAATTTTCCATTATTGAACTAATAATTGAATCAGACTTCATTATTCAGAATTCATATCAGAAACGTGGCATCATAATACCTTCTCCTATTAATATACAAGTGTCCAATAATCGGGACTAGGTTATTCAATTACGTAGAGTTATTCTTTGAGTAAATCGAAGGTGCATAGTAGAGGTCTATAACCATTTTTACCCTCTCTTAAAAGCATTGGTACTTTGGCATATTTTGATATCATAAGATTGAAGGAAAAATTTAAAGTAACTCTACAAGGGGCATTACAATAAGAGAACAATATCTTTATAGCATAAGGTAGTACATAGTATAATATAATGCCCAATATCGAGAGGACCTCAAATCAGTACCATTACCTTGACATTTGACTTACCATTTATGAGACCAAATGGTTAGTCAGTTAAGATACACTACCTAAGCTAACAACACAATAATTAACAATGCAATTAGGTCGAGTACAAAATATTTATTGTTTTGATTTTCTGATAACAAAACCTTTAAGGATAATAAGCAGGATTACAATAGTAGCAAGTAAATAAGTTAAATGAATTAATGATTTTTTCGGCCAGTTTTCTAGTAGTAATTCTTTATCATTATCTCTAGAGATTTAGAAAGTATTGAACAACTTGTTGAATTTTTTAGCACATTTTCGAATTATACATTAAATAAGTTGGCCAATAGGTTATGTTTAGCACATTTTCTAATTTGAGGAACATGAGTTGAACAATTGGAACACTTGGAATAATATGAGGGAATTTGTGAGAAATTTAGATATAGTCTAGAAAAATTATTATACTAAGAACTCTACTGGTTACATCTTTCCTATGTGCCTTGAAGTTTTGGAATGGAAGATGGCATAATGTAGGGATGATTTTTGTGGATGGGGGACTGTGGACCCAAAATTGGGGATGGAAGGGGGACAATGATGCAAATATAATATACTACTTGAAAAATTAGTTATAAAAAATGTATAAGAAATAGCATTTTATCTTTGTCTTTTATGTAAAGTTAAGATATAAACTACTAAACACAATGCATTGAAAATGTTGAATATTAATATATTATTATATTCAATATGATGATTACATTGAAGTGCAACAATTCAATTTCTTTAGTGGTCTAATATTCCTAGTCCTCTCCTTAAATATCGTGACAAAATTCTCATCATTGGAATTGCTAGAACCATCTACCTAAAACTCCTTCAAATGAACATCAAGAAACCCTACTTTTGCTTGA
>VDFB02171817.1:0-13593 GCA_007258455.2 Sequoia sempervirens
TTGTAGTCACCTCGGCAGGTACACAAGCTCTTTGGCTGAGAAAATTTTTAGAAGAAATTGGAGAGAAGCAAATTCAGCCTACAGTGATTTATTGTGACAATGTAAGTGCCATCAAGTTAGCAAAGAATTTGGTTCATCATAGTAGAACAAAGCATTTTGATTTGAAATATCACTTCATCCGTGATTTAGTACAGAAGAAGGAAGTTGAATTGAAACACATCAGCACTCATGATCAGTTAGCAGACATCTTCACCAAAGCAGTTGCAAGAGATCAGTTTATGTTACTTCGTGATCAGATCGTGAGCCCTCTTAGCATCAAGGGGGAGTATGTGGATAATTGATGCTGACCTGGCAGACTCTTATCAAGAAGGGAACTGATACGATGAGATCTTTATCTTTTTTAGCATGGCTAATCTTAGCTAGTTTTTAAGTTTTAAAGTAGTCTTTCTTCCAAGTTTTATTTAATTCCTGCTTTCTTCCAATAAAACATGCGTTGCATGCTTAGCTTAGAATAAAAACTCAGCAGTTTATTGTTTTTAAATGCTTTTCTGTGTGGGCAGAAAACTGTCTTTAGAAGCTGCATCTTATCTCTATTTATCATTATTATTTTGTATTCTTTGAAGGCTACAATATGAACAAAACTCTGTTTTGAAAATAGAGTAGATTTTTTCTGGATCTGAATATCATTATATATCTTTGGATCATAATTCTTTATGAGGTTTTGAGTAGTGTAGTATATGAACTATTTTATATAACTATTTTTTTCTTCTTTCTGCTATTCAACTCATTTGTATCAGCTGGTTTTAGAGGAGAGGCACTTTGTTTTCAAATCTACAGCCCCCGTAAAACATCCTGCGCAGTCCTAATGTAAGTTCGGGTATTGGACCGTAGCATATTTGCTGCAAAGCAAAGCTACTGAGCATTGTCAAATCTCCGATTTCATTAGGTAGCTCTCCAAACAACTGACTATTGCTTGCATCCATTTTTCTCAAGAGCAATGCCTGTCCAATTTCTGTAGGTATGCTTCCTGAGAAATTATTGTTTTGGATGGTGAAAATAGAAAGATCCTTTGCATTTTTTATTTCTCTGCTTATTTCAATTCTTTAAAGTTATTATCACTTCTTGTGATCACTCATGTGAGATGAGGTAATCCTCGCATACTGGGACCGCACTAATCGTAGACTGTTATTGTTGACCCGAAAGCGAACCAAAGTGGAACAATTCCCATATGATTCAGGAATTCCTCCTGTGGAACAATTCCCATATGATTCAGGAATTCCTCCTGTGAAAGAGTTTTGGAGAGCGAGGAAGTATGCCAATTTCCCTCTTTTACACGCATCTGGAGGCAGAGGACCAGTAAGACGATTCTCTGATATATCAATAAAACTGAAATCCGACAAGCTCCCCAGTTTCTGGGGAACCTGCCCAGTAAGACTGTTAGTGTACAGAGACAACTCTTTGAGATACTGGAAATCCCCAAACTCATCGGGTATTGACCCTGAAAGCTGGTTATGATGGAGATGAAGAGAGACCAAGTTTTTCAAGCTTACAAGCTCAGAGAGACTACCATTGAGAAAATTTGAGGAGGCATCAATATTCTTCAGAGAAGCGAGGTTCCCAAACCCTGAAGGGATCTCTCCTGCAAGGAAATTATCCCACAGTTCCAACTGATAAAGCTTGGAAAGCGTTGTAATTTCTTTTGGTATAGTTCCATTTAAGTAGTTGGAAGAGAGTTCCAGATCAACCAGATTTGTAAGATTACCAATGGATGGTGAAATGGTTCCAAACAAGCTAATCTTGGACAACCACAGAATATTCAGTCTTTTCATGCTGTATATCTCTTCGGGTATGATGTTGGGATCTAAAGGATTATTTTCCAAACATAATGAATGCGACAAGTTTGTGACAGAAAGAGGAAATTTACCAGAAAAATATATTATTTGACAAGTCCAGAACCTGCAGCAAGCTCAGTGCAGAGAAATCTGGCAGAGACCCCATCAATGAATTGGTTTTGAGATTCAATATTTCCAACTGACTGCAGTTCTTCCAAGACACATCTGCAATGCTTCCATACAGAGAATTTCTACCCAGCTGAATAGCTTTTAAGGCACTGAGGCCACAGAAGGAAGAAGGAATAGGACCTATTAGCCCTGTATTCTCCAGATTGATAGCAGTAACCAAACTTGCGTTGTTGCAGGTGATTCCATTCCAGTGGCAAGGAGAAGTAGAAGTAGTGTCCCAGTTGTACAAAGCATTTTTTGGATCTTGGACCCTTCTCTTCATGTCTAACAGTATTATAACTTCCTCGTCTTCTGCAAAAGAAGAACCCAACAATGCAATCACCAAGAAGACAATACTGAAAGTCTGAGCCATGCCAAATAAGAAGAAGAATTTGCGAGACGAGACGAGCGGGAAGTCCACTGATACAATATACTTGCTTGGTCGGCGAGGAAAGCCGAACCAGTCAAGGTTCATATTTGATTGTAGACAATCTCATCTTTTTTTTCTGCAAAAGGTAAAGGGGTGCCGTATACGCCAATCAAAACCTAACCCCGTTGTAGCTCTCGCAAAATATTTCCATTAGTGTCATAAAGCGTAGTACGAACGCCTAATTTGTACTAAGTGAAATCTTCCTGCAATAAAAATAACAAAGCAGAGCAATAATCTATTAGTGTGTATAATACATAGTAAAAACAATAATTTTAGTTTGATGAAGATTTGACGAGGTACAGATTTATATGAATATATGTTTTTGCAACATATCTCTATCTCCACATAACTGTAGCAAATTTCCAAACAATAACAAAGCAATATGGTAAGAGTTTTAAGTGAATTCTGCCAATTAACCATAGTGTTGAAACTCAAACTTAGATATCTACACTAATACTAAAGATGCTCCCAATTTAAAATCAAGTTTTTTCAGTAGCCATGAAGGAGTGCGTTGGTTTTGCAAGTTTATATAAATATTACTTATTTATACTATCAATTTAATTTTAAAATAAAATAAATACTATTCATGTGAATAATGGAGTATTAAGTAGGAGATCTTATGATGTAAGCAAGACTTTCTCAATGGATTTTAAAAGTTTTCTTTGAAAATATTTATTTATGTATTATAACATGAGAATTGAGATTTGGTTGTATGTGTATAATAGTAAAATTAAAATATTTATATTATTTCTTATTTATTGTGTTTATTATGATGAGAACATTTTGATGTAATAATATATTGATAAGTGGCATTCTCTTGTGTCATGTTTGGATCATGGTATGATCTTTATCCATAATATGAATTCAATTTCATAGACGAGAATGTAAAAAGATATGTTGGATTGTTACAACACATTTCAATTTTAAAGTAAAATAAAGGAATCAAATTTGCATAGTGGTCATATAGGCCACCTACATGTTTACAAATATTGTCTTTGATATCTCTCATCTTTGTTAATTTGGTCCACTTAGGTGTTTGAACTAAGAAAACCCATTCACTTGTTGAGTTTCCAAGCCCCTAAAAAGTATCTATAGACACCACCTTAGTTAATGTAGACATCCAAAGGGTGAAGGTGAGCAACTATATAGGCATAAATTTTGATAAAATATTCTCACATGTGCTATATATATCTTGTGTGGAAAATTAAGTTCATGATAGTCAAGATCAACCCAAAAGGGTTCAAAATTGATTCACATGGTTCTTAATGGCAATTCAAATTACAAGACTTTCATGGAATCAAGGCATATAATTTCATGACAATGACAATTTGATTGAGAACACATCAACTTCATTCTTCCATCATCAAACCTAGAGCTAAGTCCCTCTACCATCTTATATGATTATGATTATCACATTTATTTTAGTTTCATTTATCAATCAACTCTATTACTTAGGTTAATTATTTGCTAATTGATAACATTTATTCAATATTTTTTAGAAATTTGTAAGAATTTTTTAAAAAAAAAAAAATTTGCACGAGAAAAAGACAGAATTTATTAGTCATTTGTTTTTAGTTTAATTTAAAAAATTATTTCATTGTTCATGTAAGCAATGAAGTATTGATTAGAAGATCTTGTCTAGCTAAATTTATTAAGTCAACAAGATGTAAGCAAGACTATCTACATGCATTTTACAGGTTTAGTTTGAAAGGATTTAGGTATGTATTACATCATTAGGTCATATTGTAAGTGTGTAATCGTAAAATTAGCATACCCATGCTATTTCTCATTTATTTTTATGGTGACCTTATTTCAAATATCTTGATGTCAAACATTTGGTCCCTAAAATCAACATTTTTTTTCTGGATCCTTCTCCAAAATAAGGTACTCACCATTGATAATCCTTGCAAACGCAGCTTTCAAATACCTAATAGATGTTTTCTTTGTAAGATGGAGGCAGAGTCAATTTGTCACATGTTCCTTCATTGTCCTTTGGCTGCCTCAATCTAGGAAAACATTATCAGCTATTGGCAACTTTCTTGGATTTTTCCCTTGTCAATTGAAGATTTCTTCCTTCAATGGAAAGCTCTGACTCGCAATTCTATTCTCCGGTTCTTATGGGATTTCTCTTTCCCTCATGTTGCTTGGGGTCTCTAGAAAGAACGTAACAACAAAATTTACAAAGATAAAGAAGCTCTGGTGGACATTGTTTTTGATAAAATAATCATATTTTTGAAAGAAAATGTCAATGCTATTTTCGAGAAGGTTAGAAATTCCAAGAAAGTGGTTCACTCATCCTATGATCATACAGTTGACAAGGAATGGAATATAAATCTTGATTTTCCTTGCACCCTTAAAAAAGCTAAGAAGGATAGGCAGGGTGCCCGCTAGATTTTTTCGCCTAATGGATGGGTCAAAGCTAACTTCGATGGAGCAGCTAAAGGTAATACGGGGGCGGCGAGCTGTGGTGGAGTCATAAGGGACTCCTTTGGCAACTTTCTAAGTGTGACGACCACTACTCTTGGTTCCCAAACCAATCACCTAGTCAAGGCTACTGATGCTTCTCATATAATAAAGTTGGCCCAAAGTCTTAATTTTAAAAACCTTTGGCTTGAAGGTGATTCCAAAAATATTATTGATTGTCTTCTTGGCAAGTCCCCCCCCTCGTGGACTATAAAGTCATGGATTGATGATGCCATCTCAATTCTTGCTAAGTTTGACAATATAAAGATTTCTCATGCCTATAGAGAAGCCAATGCTGTTGCGGATTTTTTTGCTAATGAAGGGGTTAGGAGTAATGAGCAATGCACTTGGCTAAATTTTAATGATCTAAGTGTTAATGTTTGTGCTTTATTGAGTTATGATGAATCACATGGGAAAGAGGCGTGACATTTCTTTAATGAGGATAGGATGGAGTTATCACATCACATTCATTAGATTGTATGGGACCAAGCTTAGTTGCTTAGTCTGCAAGGCGGCCTGGCACGCTTTGTGGGTTCTTAGATTTGGCTGGACTAGTTCTAGTAAATATTTTGTCTCTGTCTGCCCCACTGTGCTTGCCAAGATGGGTGGAGATAGGAAAAGAACTAAGTCAAATAGCTATGAGATGCACACGAGAAATGCTAAGGCTTAGAATAAAGTTAAAAGCGGGGGGTTACTTCCTTTCCTAGAGAAACTCCATGGCTCCAATTAGGAGGCTATGGATCTTTTTGAGAAAAATTGGGATAATGGGGATCTTACCCTTTTTGGTAGGAAAGTTGAGCTCAATGAAAACCTCATAGCTGAAGTGACGGGAATGTCAACTAATAGGAAAAAAAATTTCAGCGACAGGGTTTTTTTTATGAAGTTGTCATCAGATTTCCTAAAAAAGAGAAGGAACATCTAAAATTGGTAAAAATTGCTAATAGCTACTTCGAAACCACACCATAAAAGCCCTATGGAGAAAGGTTCTTCATGTTATCATGGAGTACATAACAGTAGATGGTCGCTTCACCAGGGTCTACGATTATCACTTTGCCCTGCTCAACCATTTCCGCTACAAGGTCAGGGTTTCTTTCCCCTACTATCTTCTCTGTTCTTTGAGAAAAAGTTTGAATGACCACAAGAAAAACCCAAGAAGATTCCCTATTTTGCATACTGGCCTGATTAGATTAATAGTTGAACATTACCAAAAATTTCCCGTCCTTGCTAATTTTGAAGCTTCCCCTGATTCTGAGGATGATGATATTGAACCCAGCTGCTCGAGGTTTATGCCCAATTTAAGTCCAGCCAGAACAGTCCTTATCCCACCCGCTGTCCAATTTGGTAAGAAAAACCCTAACCCTCTTTATGTGAAAGCTCGTGCGATGCCTGAGCAGGGAAGCCCATCCCTTAAAATGAGACATTTTGATAAGAATCCCCAAGATAAAAAACTTGTATCATACTCTGAAGATTCCTCTAACTCTTAAGTATCTGGTGCTAACAATACTGAGCCCTCTACTGACCCGTCGCTAGATAAAAATGCTAGAACTGGCTCCCCTGTTACTCTTGACCCTGCTAATACTTGTTTCAACACTGATAGGGATCCCACTGTGGATGTTTTAAATTTAGCTAGAAACAATGTTGACATCCATTTCAAATTTTTGAAATGGACTTTTCATGAAATTAATGAGCTAAAGATAAACAATGGGCCCTTCAAAGTAAACTGAAAGATTTGGGAGCCAAGGTTGCAGTGCTTGAAAAGAAAGAAGTGGAACAAAGAGATTACGGCCTCAGCAAAGATACCCAGTACCATGCTAGCAAGAACAAAAATGTTGAAATTGAGGTGGAGAAAATGAAAAATACTGTCAAAATTATTGCCGAGAAAAACAATCATATGGCCAAACACAACGCCATCATCATCAATGCCATGAATGAGAAGCTGGACAAAGCTCAACAGGGATCTTTGGTGGTTGATCTGAAGGAAACCAATGAAAGAAACCAAGAGGAGGATGCTAGAATTTCTAAGAGAACCAGGGCCAATTTGAAGAGGAAGGCTCCCCCTAGGCCACAAATTATTCAAACCTTTAAGAAGGGTGTTCAAGATATGCAGAACCTGGAGGTTGAGACAGAGTCTGTCTTGGAGACTCTGAGTTAATTGCGGCAGGTTTTTTGTTGGCTCTTCTGCTGGCTTTTTTTGCTTGACCTTCTTAGTCATTTTTAGAGGGTTGCTGCTTGTTTTGGTTTCTTATTTTTGTGCAGCCAGTTGTTTCTATTGGACTTTTCTATCCCTTCTTGTATGTTGTAAACTTTGCGGTTTCAGTTCCCTGTAAAACCCATTTTACCCTTTATCAAAAACATAATGACAACTAGCATTCTCTTATGCTAAGTTTAGTGCATGACCCAATCCCTATCCATCTTCATTTCTTGCCCTTATTCCCATATGTTTGCTACCTACTCATCCCTATTTCATCCCCATTGTCACTTGTTTCCATACATTCTTTCCCTATGTTAGACATCATCACCATACCATTTCCACATGGCTTGGAAATGATCCAGGTCAATCTTAAGGAGTGCAAGAATGATACTTGATTTCCAAGACATCAAATTTGAATTCATACTTTCTCACCTTTTTCTATTAGTTAAACTATGAGCTAACTTAATACATGTTGTTATGTCATGGTATTTAAATACATTTAATTTGATAGAGAATATAAAAATAGTATTGTATAAATTGTTAGAGAACACTTATATTTGAGAGGAAAATAAAAGAATCAAATTTGCATTACATGGTCATATAGGCCACCTATAGGTTTGCAATTTTTGTCTCATCACCATTAATTTGGTCCACCAAGGGGTTTGGCCAAAGAAAAATCATTCATCTATTGACTTAGCAAGACCCTAATTGGCGTCTCTAGATATCACCTTCATAAATTTAGACATCCAAAAGGTGAAGCTGAGAAACTATGTGGGCACAAATTTTATTAGATTATTCTCACACATCGCATAGCAATCTTGTGTGGTAGATTAATTTTGTGATAGTCAAGGCTGGCCCTATAGGGCTTCAAATCAAACACATGGTTTTGTGTAGTATTTTATGTAGGAGTTAACAGTGACTTAGCAACACCCCCAAGAATAGTTTCTAGATCAAAATATCTTTTACAAGAGAGAAACTGGCAAGAATACTTGCTTCAACAATGCACGATTCAATATTAGATTGAATATACAAATGTACATGAAAGGCCTTGCTTATAAAGGCAATGTGAGATGAAGGATTAGACAAGATCATGACAAGTGTCTTAATTCTATCACATGTGACAACTAACTCATAACAATCAAGGATAAGATAAATTCTAGATATGACAACTAAGACTTCTAGAAGTAATCTTAAGACCTAAGTAAACTTAACATGTGAATATTTCTCCTAAGTCCCTAGTAAGGAAATTAACTAGGTATAAGATATTTATTCACACCAACACCACCCCTTAAGTGCAACTTAGGCAGAAGATAGATTCTTATGCAAAAAGGCACAAATATGGGTCTCAATTATGAGGCCATGTTAAGTACCCATTTACAATACAATCTCTCACAAGTGGAGAAAAGGATAAAACCTAGTGGGACAAAACTCCTCTCCAAAAGAGAGAAAATAAAATAAAAAATGTATGGAGGACTCAATCATACCCCCCAAGGACTATACATCCATCATGAATATGCAACCAATGAACCCCTCATAAGAGGGAGAAAGAGAGACAAGATATTCCCCCACAATGAAGAAGCTCAAATGTCAATGAAGAATGCTTGAAACCAAAATATGATCCAATCTTTCCAAGCAACACATCTCCCCTTAGGAAGAAAAAAAATTATAGGTTGATGAAGAAGCCATTGCATGTCCAACTGAAAGGAGGAAGAGTGAAGTCTCAATATGTATGCCTTTGAAAATTGATTAGGAATCTCCAAGCTTGAATAAGCCACAATATAATAATAGTCAAAATAAACCAAGGAAAATGATAAATAAAGAGAATGAGGAGGCTCATGAATGTCAATGGGTATGTGCAGGATCATGATGGGCCAAAAAGTGGTGATATGTGGCTAACAACATTTTTTTACCCAAAATTGATTAAATGAAAAGGGTTTTTAAAGGATATTCTCAGCTTTCCACTAATATAAATTATTTTTTACTTTGTATTTAATAAATAATTATTGTTCATTTTCTATTTGAATTACAACTAAAGTCTTGATTGATAAGTTGATTGAAAAACATCTATAGCTTTCAAACGATGTCACATTTTTTGAATTTGAAACATGTGTCACATTCTATGATTCACATAATATAGGATTAAAAAAATAAATTTCATGAATTTTTGACCAAGTTAAGGTGGTCAGACATACAAGTTTTTATTTTTTTAAAAGTTGTAATAAAAAATTCATAATTAATTATTTACTTGAAAAAAAATTACAAAAAGATATGCATCACATCAGGATATGAGTCTTCTACTTATATCTAAATCTTATAAAAAAATATTATCATTTTATTGTGGTTAGGGTGGTAAAAAAAACAACCTACTTCTTATTTTTTCCTTGAAATTTAAGTACTAATACATTGAAATTCAAAATTTTCACCGAATAGATTTTTTTTAAAATAAACCTAGTATTTTAGAAACTACATTCAATTTGCTATAGATTCTATTCTTACATATTTTTTGAAATAATATAGATAACTTATTCAATTTTTTATGTCAAGTTGGCTAACTCTGATTTTTTGAAATTTTCGCCACTTAAGGGCCTATTTTTTCCATGATTATCTTGCATATACCCCAATATCCAAAGGAAAAAAGGATGGGATAACAATTGTGAGATGAAACTTCCATCAAAGAAGAGAGATACCGCATCAAGAGTGCACTCCAAATTCGCATTATGAGACTCCACAAACAAGTTAGAAATATCTATCAAATATTCATCTCACAAAACAAGATTTGAAAAACTATGATCCTATTGAATAGAAGCACTACTAGCTAAACAAGTAGGAGGTGGAGTAGAAAGCTCAACAATGGTATCTAGAATACCAAGGTTTAGATGACCAAACTTCCCCTCACAAATATGATTCACACTTGATGAATGAATATGTAGTCAAAGGAACATTAATATCTTTATTGAAGAAAAATGAGAAAAGGAATACAAATGAGATAAATGATCAACCATGATCCCAACAAAAATGATATCTCTAGTCTCCAAGTCCCTTATGTACACTCTATTAGGAGTGAACTCAACTATTTTACCTTGATCACCACGGGTAATTTGATATACATAAAGGAGATTAGTGGACAAAGAAGGAACACAAAGTACATCATTAAAAGTTCCCTCTCCCATGTCAATAGAACCCTTCCCACTTACTTTCATATATGTATTTTTACCCATCAAAATATGAGGTGAATTACAAGGATCAAAAGAAGAGAGAATTCTCATAGATGATTCTATATGATGGGATTCCCTTGAATCAAGAAACCATCTATTAGATTTAGGACTTGTAGAGGCCAAGAGTGCTTTTCCATTCATTTTGTGTATCCTAGTTATAGATATTTTATTCCCTAACTAAGAAGATGAAGGATCTACCGATTGAGATGCACAAGAAGTAGAAGACACAAATGAGGGAAGTTGTATGTTATTCCTTTGAAGAGGGTGTGTGATTTAATTAATTAATATTCTTTTCATAAAATCTATGCTCATCATGTTCTAACCTTTTACAATATACACATTTGAACTTTGTTTTAGATGAATCCTCTTTGGAAGAGGAAGTAGACTCAAGACTGTTATGTCAAGGTGAATCTTTAATATTTTCATTAGACTTTTGTTCCTCATTCTTCTTCTTACCCTTGCCACTTGAAGCCTTTGAAGCCTTTGCAAGAAAATAATGAGATTTGGAATACTTCAATATGCCCATGGGTGCTAAATTTGCTTGTTTCCTTGTGATTTCAACTACAAATTCATCAAGAGAAGACATTTTGTATGCATTTACAAGGGAATCCATTATAGCATAAAATATAGAAATAAATATTGAATAATCAGGACCAAGCTTAGCAAGAATAGAAAGAACCAATTGTTCATCCTCTTTTGTGAGCCCATAATTGGATAACTACAGTCTAAGAGAATTGACCTTAGAGAAGAATTCTTGGATATTGTCAAAATATGAAGGATTAAAACTCATAAGTTCATTCTCCAACTAAAATTTCTTCATTTTATCTAGCTTACCAAAGAGACCCTCTAAGATAGTCCAAATTTGATTAAAGGATGTGTGCAAGATGCAACATGATATCTAATATCTGGAGAGATGGATGTCAAAAGAAGAGTACCATGTGCTTCATCCCTTCTATCAAACCATTTTCTTTTTTTTTTATAACTCCTATGGGTTCTAGATCTTGGCCAAATGTGATTCTATGTAATGCTAGTTTTAACAATAATATCTCCATTTGTGATCTCCATCCATGATAAAATAAAAAATTACAATAGAGGAACAAAAAAAATTCCTTCACAATACAAGAAATTAACCCTTTTGTCCCAAACAAATTGACACTTTTTTGTAAATTTACAACAATATATCCAAAGTAATAAATCATCTTTGAACTAAAATTCTAAAGGTCTAGAAACAAATCTATGAAAATTTCATGTATCTAACTGTAGTGCTCCTAAACACCTTCCCGATGATGCAAGAATCATGAAAAACAAAGTTTAGAGCAAAAAATTATGAGCTCAGAGGTTAAGAAAAAAGATTTGGCTTCAACCTAAAAAAAAATGGCACAAAACAAAAAAAATTAGAGAATCTACTTTCTATATCAAAAATTATTACAATTTGAAAAAGAACCCTAATTAGGGCTTAGAGAGGGCTCTAAAATGGGTGATTTTATACTTGCTTGAGTCGTGCAAACCCCAGGAGAACAAACATTACCAAACATTTTTTTTTTAAAATTCAAAGTAAACATGCCACTAAAACATTAAAACATATACATTGCACATTAACATTATCACGTCTAGCTCTCTGGGGCATGCGAGGTCACATCGCATAACAACTATTAACAAAAAGGTAAAAGATGAAACTGAATAACTTATTAAAAATTACAATCATTATAATATTACAATATCCATTTACAGAAGTACATCCATGAACCATAAGTACAGTATCATTACATCACATATTACAATCATAATGAACCTCAAACCATAATGTTTACAAAGGTTCCTAAATAATACATCATTGTTTAAACATTACATTACATGATCTTGATAAATGAATTACAATAAATCTCCCATACTTGTGGGATAATACATAGTACAGTAACATCTGAATTACAAAGTGAATAACTGGTACACGCTCCAACTGAAGAATGCTGAGAAGAATGGATGTCGATGGGGAACCCAACGGGTGCGGAGCACGTTCCACCCAACCATGTGGGTTATGAATAACCCACCCCCCGTGCTCAGAGGTGACAAGGAAGAAATCACGACCATGAATGCCATAAACCAATCCCAATAAAAGACAACATAGAACAGTAAATCCAAAACAACATCAAGGATTACAAAGGACATAAACGACAACATTCATGAGTCAACATAATAAACTTAAAGCCATAAATCTCATCACAACACATTAAGGCAATAACCATTAACCAAGTAACCGACGAACAATCATAAAACATTTCCATATGAAACTAAGACAACAATCAAAATGCAATTCCAGAGGCAACAAAGAAACAAAGCACAAGGGTGTCTAGTGGAGAGTGTCATCGCATAATTTACATGGGTTATCCTGGCTCTTCCTCCAACCTGAGGCGCCGACCCCCATCTATGGTTATCCTGGCCCTTCCTCCTACTTGAGGCGCCGACCCCATAGGGTAGCTCATGCGGAGCCGTTAACCTCTCACGAGGACGAGGTTACGACTTTGCCGACCACGGCCTTCTCAGTCTACCATTAGTCTGCGATAGCCCTAATGCATAGACGAGGTATCCAATTATTATCTTATATGTTTTACTACCCATCCCCCTAAGTTCTATTATTAGGTTTTCACTTGTTACACTACTCTTATGTGGGTTATCTTGAGCTCTTCCTCCTTTTGAGGTGCCGGCCCCCATGAAGAGCCACTCTCCCTGAGACCCCAAACATAAACCAAAACAAGGCAAGGGTTGTACCTTAAGGAATAAAGCATACATCTCAGAACAAAGACATGCGAGGCATTATCCATCTCACTAAATACATAAACAAAGTACCTACATGACTCATACAACCCTTCCAAATAATCATACTAATAAATTGCAACTTCAAGAGTACAAAAACGAGGATAACATTCATGATCAAATCACACCTCTGGAAACTAGGGTTCACAAGCCCAAAAATTGGGTTCACAAGATCGACAGGGTTCCCACATCCAAAGAACCAAAATCCAAAACAATAATAAAAGGAAACAACAATATCACATGATCTTATAACTTGAGAAACAATTGGTTCAATTGCATTTATAATTTCTATTTTACTCGATGAAATTTTGAAATAAAACACAATAATAATTTCAACATAATTATATAATTTGCTTCTTTTAATTAATCAATGAAACTAAATTTCATAATTTTATTCTAATAAAAAAAACATTATATAATATATTAATACACAACATATATATATATATATATATATATATATATATATATATATATATATAT